>PVJX010029082.1:0-23260 GCA_004027295.1 Dolichotis patagonum
CTAAACCCCCAGCCCCAAGCAAGCTTTCTTATAGGACAGTTAATACATGGTGTGATGTCAAGTGAGTGTGACAGGGTGACTTTCCAAGGTCTTATTGGCATCAGAGAAGCAGCCCAGGAATTCTGATATAAAAGGCCCCTCTTCCTCATTCTCTGTGAGCCTGTTCACCTGCCGGCTCTCACTCTAAGGAACACACTTCTTTCCTACTTTCAACGAATGCACACTTCCGCTGCCTTTTCAGTGTCCTGACCAAGTATGCTGGGACACCAAGAACCTGGAAAGAAGCCCCAAGGACTCTCTGTCCAGTACAGGTGTTTCTGTTTCAACAGCAAGGGGAGGGAAGAAGACAGATTGGGAGGTCCCTAAGGACACTTCCGAGAGTGGTGGTTTTGTATATTCTAGTGACTGTACTCTCAACTCTTGGTACTAATCACTGCATCCATGCAAAACACTTGCAAAATTCAACACTCATTTAATTTTAGCCACTGCTACCTTCACAAATGTCATACATGCATTCTTTCCTTTTATCACTACTCCTTACCTTTCCTTAAGAAAAAATACAGTAATGGCTCAGAAAACTTACAGACAGCTGTAAAGTAGCCCAAAATACCCTTTATATCTGAGGACATCCAACATATTAATTATACTCTGTATGGTTTGTGGCTCAAGTACACATAGTTTGTGGCTCAAGTACACATAGTAGCTCAAGTACACATAAGACAGAATGAAAAACACAACCCAAATACAAACTAGATGAGTGACTACTGGGAAGGTGTGCAGGTGGAAATAATGCTACACACCTTTTGCAAACTTCATAGATACTTTCTTTGTTTTCGTTGACAGTCATTTTGTTAGAAACTCCACACTGGAAGAGATTACAGTTGGGAAAAAAGTGAGTATCTCTATATAAGGTACTTAACTAGCAGAATTTTAGAAATGTATTAGATGTTAATTAAACAATTGCCAGGGATATAGCTCTACAGCATAAATGCTGCTTGGCAAACACAAGGTCCCGAGTTCAATTCCTGGTACAAAAAACACCAAAAAAATAATAGATATTAAACAATTAGATATTAAACAACTATGAAAACATTTCTACATTATGTAACTTAAAATACTGAATATTGACTTACAAAATTTCCATTGCTTAACTTAGGGCACTGGGCAACTGAGCAACCAGCCTGCCGCCACCCCAGGGCGAGAACCAGCAGGGTCTCCCGAGATCCACGCCATGTTGGAACTTAGGGCGCTGGGAAACCAAGCAACTAGCTCAACGCCCTGCTAAGTGGCTGTGAGTCTACCGTTGTGCTGGCTGAGAATCAAACATCCCATCCCCCTCCTCCTGTTAGCAAGTGGGAGCTAGAGATCTGAGCATTTCTTGGGAGGCTGACCATATGTAATATAGCAAATAAGGGGGATTTCCTTCTACCATCTCTTTGAAGGCAAATATTTTTATCACTGTTATGTATTGTCCTGATTAATGGGTATTGCTCTATTCAATATTGTTTTGATAAGTTCTATAATATTCTGTATTTCTTTTGATTTTGCTATACCTGATTGAAAGAACAACTATTGTGAAGATAACAAGATACACTATGGTATCTATTACTGTTATCCCGGCAACTTGCTGTGAAGTTCTGTACCAATTTCACTACACTGTCTCAATTGGCTTTATGCCATCCTGTTCTGTTGTATTTTATTACCTTCAAATTAATAAAAAAATTTTTAAAAATTTCCATTGCTTAAAAGAAAGATTAATGTATATTAATACATTTCCCAGTTTTTATCTTTTAACTGTATAAGCTATGATTTCAAGTTATAGGCAGTTAAAATTATGTTTTTTCAGGGAAAAGTTTTCAGTTTTTTTTATTTTTAGGCAATATTTATTAACATAAAATATTTTTCTAATAAACTATTTAAAGTACATTTTAAACACAGTTATTTAAAAACAGTTTAGAAGTAGCTTTTGGGCAACTGCATCTTTATAAGAAACTTACACTTGATGAGGAGCGGGAGTGTCACTTAGGGGCAGATCATGTGCTGAGCACGTGTGAGTCTTAGGGTCAACCCCTACTGTTCGAGAATGTGCACATGCACGTGCACACATGCACCCAAGTTATACATGTTCAAATATTAAACTTTTGAAAACAAGCTTCAAGAAAATGAACCCCCAAATCACCTGTCACTCCAGCAGTTAGAGATAATCACTTAATACACTACTAGTTTGTATCTTGCCAGTTACTTTAAAAGCCCACAGAAGGGGACGTAGTTCAGTGGTAGAGGGCTTAGTTAGTATACACGAAACTCTGGGTTCAATCCCCACTACCAAAAAAAAACCCCCAAAAAGCATATGCATATTTTCCAATAGTGGTATCATACTGTATATTACTAGAATGCTTAGAAATCTACAAAAAAATCAACTGAGACATGAACTATTAACAAATGCAAGGCACTTAGGCTGCAGCTCAATGGTAGAGCACATTTAAGAGGCTCATGAATTCCATTCCCAGTGCCCTCTTCCACACAAATCACACCAAACACCAGGACAGACTATGTTCTCAGATAAAGGTAAAGATGTTATTTCTGTCCAAATTGGTTTATACATTTAAGACACTATTTTACAGTGATTTTTCACGTGCAATTAGAACATTTGCTAACCTTAGTAGTAGGGTCAAGAGACTATAATGTAACCTCAGACGAGAGACAGAGTCTAAGCCTCAAGTGGCCCCATTTGTAAAAGGAAACCACAGCACTCCTCTCATGCACAGTAAAGGATGAACTTGACATGTCTAGATTATTTATACTACTCTAATATTACGAAGCTCAGCCTCTCTGATCTGCTCCTGGGTGGTCGTTTCGAAAACCTTGGAATTATCTTGGCTAGTATGTGTTTAGGGAGCTGGGGTCATGCCAGACACCCTATGCTAACAATAACTTACTGTAGGAACCTTGGACCTTGGGGCTGGTCACTCAGAGTGACAGTGAGATTGAATGATGGTCTGCCCTGCCTTTGTGACGGACTCTAGTAGAAACTCCAGCCCTGGGCTCCGGTGGCTGGCAAGACTCCATGTATGTGGCCACACAGTTTCTGGGAGAGGACACTGGAAGGGGATTTCTGATGCTGGTTCTGTATTGGACCCTGTCCCATGTGTCTCTTCTTTTTGTTGGTTTTAGTCTGTATTCTCCTGCTGTAACCAGGAGTAAAACAGCATTGTCAACCTGTGAGTTCTAGTAGCAATTCACTGAAACCTGAGGGTGGTCTTGGGAACCCTTGAATATTATTATACTGCAGGGATGCAATGTGCTATCCTATGCTAGGATATTTAATAGTGGCTGGCAGGTGTAGTGTAACAAAGCTCAATAATGCTGGGCATCAAACCATTAATCAAACAGTATGTGAGATTTTTATTCTTGTTACATGATCCCTCTAGTAAAGACTATTTTCAGATGAGGTTTATATTCTCTAACTGTTCAGTGAATTTTTGAGTATTATCAACTGCTCTAGAGCGGAAGAGTCAGTAGTAAACAAACTGGACAAAAACACTGTCTTCATGGAGTTTCATTCTAGCAGGAAGACAGAAAAACAAACAAAAAAACCCAAGTAAATGTATACAGGAGGTCATTCCTAATCTACTGATAAGAACAGATACACTTGATTTCACCCAAAAGGCTGATAAGCAATGGCATTCCTAATCTAATCAAGATTGGACATTCAAAATTGTCAGAATTCAAAACTGAGTTTACCTGGAAAGTTGGTCATTAGCAGCTTGGAGGTAGTGGCTGGGTACTACTTGAAAAGCAAACTTGTGATTTTTTCCTTCACCTTCTAATCATTTGCTATAGATAAGATCTCCACGAGCCTGTGGTTCCAAATTTTAGCAAAAGACAATGGTAACAACCACTAAGTGTACGGAGAGGTTCAAGGCACACACAATGTCCAGACCATGGCTGAGGGGATTGGAAAACCACTAGGTCTCAAACTAAAGGAGGAATCCACCTATGGAGTGACAGGGACCTCCTTCTCCTCAAAGTCAGTCAACAGCCCATTCTGTTTATACAACACTAACACAGTCAGGGATTACTACAGTCATGGAAAATAGGCAGAATCCTGGCTCTTACCTGCTGCCCATCAAAAACATTTGTGTTTTTCCTTGGGATAGTCAGGGACATAGCCATTTTTGCGATGAACCTTACCTCTTTGCTTGGGCCTAGAGGTGCCCAATAAGTAACTAAAAGAACAAAGTTTGACTTCCATTTTGTATCCTGTGTTGCCATAACACTCGAGTCAAATTCCTTCTCAGTTCTCCATATAGATAAATTAATCATGTAGAGAGTGTCTGTCTAAAAACAAACAAGGTTGATTACAAATTTACATGAGCTAACTCTCTTCAAGACAGAAGGCACCAGGATGGATGATTTCCAGGGATGTTCAACTACGCCTGAGAAGACTCCAGCCACTGTCCTGAATCTAAAGAAAACCATCTGCAAGCCGTAAAGATTCCAGAACTGTGACACCAAGATTGAGCCAACCATCAACAGGACGTCAGGCCACCAGCTAACCCCTGAAAGCTGGCCTTTGCAGGTGGGCCAGTCTGAACACTTGAGTGTGCCTCCTCCAGCTATCTAAATTGGAAAGTTAGAAGACAGGAACAGGCTAATTAAGTCTTTTTGCATACTTGTGTTTCAGTTTTAATTTCCATCATTACTAAAAGCAAGGATTTAAGCTGGCTGGTAATATACCAAAACTGTAATTTTGGACTTCTTCAGATTTTTAAATTCATACCTATCTATGCAAACATTCTAGTATCAAAAAGCTGGAAATCGGAAATACTTCTGGTCCTAAAGCATTCTGGATAAGGGATATACAATCTGCTAGCTCATAACTCCAAGAAAGGGATATATAAAATATTGGCAGAAAGGGAGAGTACTCCATTTTGGGTTGGATGGCCAGAGGAAACATCTCTGAGAACATGATGTATGAGGAAAGACATGAAGAAAATAAAGGAACTAGTATACCTTTTATTTTTTTGTACTGAGTTACATTTCCAGCCCCTCTTTTAAATTTTTTTTAGTCAGTCCATTTTTTATTTTTAAAAAAATTTTAAACTTTTGAGACAGGATCTAAGCCACTAAGTTGTCCAATTTGGTCTCGAAACTGTGATCTGCCTGCCTCAGCCTCCCAGCTGCTGAGATTACAGGCTTGTGCTACCACACCTAGCTCAGGACTACCAGTCTAGTCCTGCATTTTGTTGATATGACAAAAAGAGTTTTCAGACATCATGTGACAGTAAAGCCAGAAGGATTTTCTAATAGTATAGGTATGGAATGAGGAAAAAAAGAAAATTCAATTCAAAGAAATGTAAGCAATTAAAAAGGATGAGGTTAGCATGACTAGAAAAGGAGATAGTAGAAAGTCTATGGTAGGGGAGAGGACTCAGTTTTTACTGTTATGCTTAAAATGACTATTTGGATACCCAAGCAGAAAATCTAAGGCAGCACCACATTTAGTACAAAGGTCTGTAGTTGAGAGAAGAAATCTGGCCTACAGACGGAGTTTTAGCACACAGGTAATATTTGGTACAAGGAAGTTTGATGAGACAACCTGGGGAGCAAACTTAGGCAGAAAAAAAGACAGATTCAGGGCTCAGGTTATGAGTCACTCTAGACATGCTGAGGGAGATGCGGACAAACCAGCAAAACTGGGAGCAGTAGGCAGAAAGGCAGAGATTAAGCTAGGCAAGCATGCTTTTTTCCCCTGGAAGCCAAATAAAAATGTTTCAGGAAGGAGCAGTCAGCTATGTCAAATACTGATGACAGGTTAAGACTTAAGACTGAGATGTGTCCATCATGTCCAGCACTGAGAACACCTTTAAGAGTAAGAAGGGCAGTTCTGGTGGAGAGAGTACATATGACGGTGACTATCTTTGCTAAGTTTTTCTTTCAAGAGAACCAGAGGAGAGAGACTGGAGACAATGGGTTTAGAGCAGCCTCTAAAAAGTGGGTAGCAGCAGAAAAGAGCAATGGGCCATCAAAGAGTTTTTTTTTTTTTAATTTGTCTAAAGCTAGCAGAAAAGCATGTTCATATGTCACTGAAAGTGATGTCACCGAGGGTGATTCAATAGTGACTTCAGCAGTATTTTATGTCAGGATAGACAGAATCTAGCAGAGGTGTAAGAACTATAATTGGCTAGATCATCCAACTGGAGCTCTGGAGCAGATGAGGGGTGTTGGGTGTAATCTACAGTGTTGTTTTCCAATTGCTTCAATTTTCTTGGTGAAGTAGGAAATGAGGTTTTTAGTTGTGAGGATGAATGAACAGGAACTGAAGGTGTAAGGGGAAAGATGTATCATAATAGTTATGTAGGAATCAATTATGCAAAAGATTCAATAAGCATAGGTATTATCTGACAGAAAATTTGAATAAAAAACTTAACACCACAATTTCCCCCCATCTCATATGCCAATGCTGTGTTCCACTATAAGGCAAGATTTAGCTCCAATTCTTCTGCTTGTGCATCTGTGGTGGGATAACTGATGATTATATCCATGACCCTCTACAATATTCAAAAATTGCAAGGGGTCTACAATATTCAAAAATTGCAAGGAAGATCAATAATATTCAGCACTGTATGCTTAAGGAAGCAGGAAAATTTGCACCATTTGGAAATACTTAAGTTTTCAGTCAAACTCAGGATATTAAACACTATATACTGTGTCTCAGACAAGAGAAAACTTGTTCATACTGTGCTTGTAGAAAGGATCAAGGGCCAGTGTGATGTCAGTAAGTACCTATACTTGTCACCTGACAGTACTATGAAGATGAATGCCTGCATTACTACTGTTTAAGACCAAGAAACAAAGAAACAAACAAACAAAAAATACAGAAGATTTCATAGTACCTTTTCATCTGAGTCTGAACCTGTCACTTGTTCACTGAGGTTTCCAAGTTTTTCATTTTCAGAGGTCTCATTAGTAACTTCTAAAGAAACGTTTGCACCTTTGGAATCATGTTTTATCTCATTTGCTGAAAGGAAATAATATTCAACTATAGAAACTTTATTCAAAACTGTTCTAAAAAATGACATAAGAGTACAGAGGTCTTCAGGTCTAAGTGACGAATGTTAAATAGTTTTCAGTAAAGTATATAATTCCTCACTTGCTACTCAAATAACCTTACCACACTGTATAAAAACAACAGACAGTGAGATACTTCAGAATTTTTGTAAAGAATATTTCTGGATGTCCAGCTACTTAAAATTTTTCTCAAACTTGAAAGCCAAAGTAAAACTAACTTTCAAATTGCAATTCTAAGGACTCAAGAGATGTAAACTTCTGATTGCTAAATAAAAATTCTTAATGACATTTAAAATGTGATAAAGCTGAAACAGATATATTTCGATTTTAAAATAAAGCCTACAAAATTGCTGAGGTCATTATTTCTTTTGTAGATAAAGCACAACAAAGTTATAGTTAAATAATCAATTGCAAAATATCTCAACATCTGATCTGAGAAAAACTGACAAACTGTAAGGCATGGTTAGCACCCTCAGCCAATAAATTCATTTTGATCAAAATGGAGATATAAATAGATACTTCAATATTGCTTATTCTCAAAACATCAGATTTTACCTGCTGGCAAGGAAGTGTAGATTTCTGACTTCATCAATCCGGGGTCCAATACTGGACTCACTCTGTTAATAAGGCAAACAGAGTTTAAAGATGATAACAGGTTCTAAAAAGAACTGTCCACTTTTCTAAGCAATGTATCTTACCAGCTTTTACAAAGTAGTGGACTAGGACCCTGAACCCGTACAGATAGTCATGCATGCCTTAACTGTTAGGAGTATCACTACTTGAACACTTACTCAGAACTTGACAAATCTTAAATCAACAGTCAGCCAGTAAAAACCAAATACATAGGAACCACTCAAACACAAATGGCCAAAGTCTTTCATTTTAAAAATGTAGGCAAAAACTTAAACTACACAGATTAATAAATGGATTTTAATGAGTATATCCTACAGCTGTACAACTGCTTGCTAGTTTATGATTACTTCCTAGTAAAGAAAGAAAATCTAAACATTTTGAAGTTACTATTCTTTGAAGTCTTTGTAAAAACAAGTATATTTTCCTCAACATAAACCCTAGAATCAGAATACTGTTTGAAGGACTAGAAAATAATACAAACAAAACAGACACATATGCATACCTCCTCCCCCAACCAGACCTCTCTAGACTTCAGACTATTTCAGTATCTCAAAGGCCTCTCCAACTCAAAATATCTCAATCTGACTTCCCCAATCCTACCCCTCTGCATAAGAGAGAAAGATTATGTTCTGAAACAACCGAAAAATCAGATATCATTCTTAATTCCTCTCTGCTCACTCTCATCTGATTACTCAATCTCCACTTGTTAAATCTGTCTCAAATTCATTCTTACTCTGATTGAAGTCACCATGCCTTTTTCATCGAATTATTACAATAGTTCCCTGTCATTCTTTAATGATTTTTAAAACTTAAATCTAAACTGGGTGTGGTTGCACATGCCTATAATTCCAGTACTCAGAGGCTGAGGCAGGAGGATTAATGTGAGTCTGAGACAACTACATAGTGAGACCCTGTCACTAAACTACACTACACACCACACCACACCCCACCCCACCCCACCCCACCCCACCCCACCCCACCCCACCCCACACCTAACCTAACCTAACCCAAACTAAACTAAACTGTAAATCAGGCTGGGAATGGTGGTATACACCTGGAATTTCAGCTGTTTTGGGGAGATGAAGTAGAGGATCTCAAATCTGAGGCTGGCCTGGGCAACTTCAAGACCTGTCTCAAAAAGGGTTTGGGATATAGCTCAAGGGTAAACCACCCTGGGTGCAATTCCTAGTATGGGTGGGAGATGTGAGGGAGACAGATGAAGTCAAACACTTAAGCAAATAAGCGATATGTAAACTATACCATTATGAAATCAGTGTCATAATTGGGGTGACGTAAGATGTGGCGAGAACATGGAAAGGCTCCTACCTCTGCATGAAGGAATCAGGGACCTTCAAAACTTTCCCTGCACACACACACATCCCTATAAACCTTCACCTTTTGCCCAAAAATTCTTCATTATTTCTCCTACCCACCAAACTTCTTTCTTTTCCTGTGTGAATCTAAACTAATACAGGGCTGGGGATTTAGCTCAATGGCATAAGTGACTGCCTGGCAAGCACAAGGTCCCGAGTTTGATTCCTGATACCACGAAAAAGAAAAACCAATCCAAACTTCAAGGATTAACACAAACTTTTCTTTTTTTTGAAATCTTTACCAACCCACAGTACGTGAGTGTGTGTGTGTGTGTGTGTGTGTATCTGTGTATGTATACACACTGTATATATATATAATATTTTAAAACAGTACCCCCTCAATAATTTCCAGAATTTCTGGCAGATTCTTAAAATGTTAATGATTTACAGTATCATTCAATTGGTATTTTGGCATTCATGTTTTAGTACACCCTTAGTTGTCCCACATCAGGTTCTACAAACATTCTCAGACCACATTTCCAATGATACAGGTTAATTCAAAAGTTTTACCAATTTTACCACTGCACAGTGCAAGCTCATCAGTTCAAGTTTTAGTGAATGAATTCTACTACTAAGCCTCTGGGTTCAGTCCCCAGTATCATACACAAAATTTTATCTAATAAGGAGGCCACCAAAATGGATTAATTACATGGCACCAATATAAGTAATGACTATGACAAAGGTTATCTGTGTATTTATAAGATATTAAAATAAGCTGGTGTTTGAAAGAAGCAACTTCTAGTTTAAAAAGCCATTTTATAAAGCATTTTAGATTTTGGCAGTCAATCTGCTCTATCATTATCTTCTAAGATATACACATATTCCTTTGATTAATTTTAACATAATGACCTTGCAATTAGTATTAGCAGTGGTACGCTATATTTCATTAATTGTGCTAAAAATAATGGAGATTTAATGATAACTGAATAAATTAGTGACAGTGCTTTTGAAACTCCCAACAATTATCCCTAAAGACAATTAGGGACTTAAACATGCATACCTTAAATCACTTGGTTCTTTTTCTGGAAGTTCCATGCGCTTGGAGTCAGCTGACTGATGCTCTGCAGTAACACGGGGCTCATGACTTCTTTTTGGGACCTCTGAAACAAATGTGATCTCCCCTTCACTGGAGACTCCAAAGAGGTCGGGATCATCTTGAATTACATCAATTAAAAGGACATCATCTTCATATGCTTTAAGAATATCTGGAAATTCCACTTTGATGTCTGAAATGCTCTTAGTCACTTTTGTACCATTTCCTTCAGAGAAAATTGGCTCAAATGTTTGTTCTTTAGAGCAGAAAGGTCTGTTCTCTATACAGCCAGGATTATAAGACAAAGCATTATTTCCAATTCTGAGAGAAACAGGTTCTTTATTAGAAACAATACTGCTTGGTTCAGGGATGTTATTAAATGCTTTACTGTCATCGCCTTTCTTTATAAAGCTTGGAGAAATACTACAGGGATTTTTACTATAGAGTGAGTTAGAACAAGCTTGCCCTGCATTTATACTATTTTGTATGTTAAAAGACTGAGGTCTTGAATTTGCTGTGGAGGCATATTCTTTGTTCCTAGTCTGCCTTACCTCTGCTCCAGATACACTGTCAAGGAGTTCTAGAGGACTGTAAGCTTCTCTGTCTGATTTGGCACTTAGGTTTTTTTCTGTCTTATTTTTAAGTAAAGGAATTTTAAAATTAGTCAGCCGTCCTGTGTTCAATATTTTAACCAAGCCTGGAACTACAAGTGTCTGCTTAGCAAGGCAGGCTTTTTGATGAATAGTTTTGCTTGTAAAGCTATTTGTTTCTTGGCCATCCTTGGAAGCCAATGTCAAATTAAGTTTTGTTAAATGCCCTCTCTCTTTTTTTTTACTTCCTGGTAAACTGTGAGTCACATTAGTTACTTGAGTATCTTCAATACTATTAGAAACTACCTCTGACCCATTTCTGCTAAGTTCCTCTGACTTTATCCTTTTATCATCGATTATAGGTTCCTTTGTAGCCATCAATATAGGTTCTACTGCAGAAACTGAAGATAAATGGTCTAAATTAGAATCCAATTTTTCTTTCTTTGAGTGTTCAATGTTTTTTTCTGTTAAGGACCTTTGCAAGAATTTGGAGTCAGAAAAGTGAGTCTGGTTTGTTTGTTTAAGAAAATTATCTTGCCCAAGAGTTCTCGGAGATCCAGGAAACAAGTAATTCGAGTTTGGCAAAGTAGCCTTTTTCCAATAATAGGGAGATATTCTAGCACATGAATATAAAGGCCAAATTCTTTTACCAGTCATTGGTATTGTTCTGCGACAGTTTAGCTGTGATTCTTCAGATTCTTTTGTCAAATCTTCCTGTGATGATCTCTTTTCACTAGGCGATTCCTCTGTAATAGAGTTTGTCACTGTTTTAAAATACTCCTCTGGAGCCATGCTTTTACATTGTAAGGACTCTGAAACATTCTTTATTTCTTCTTTCAAAAGCGGCTCAAGGGTTTTTGGAAACATAGCATTTACATGATGTCCAGCACTTTTTTTTCCTTCTGTTTTTAGGAGAGTTGGTAAGTGATCCATTTGAGAGGATGTATTATAGTTTTCATTTCCCAAAATTTTTAAAGGACTTTTACTCTCTGAAATCTCTGCTTCTTTCCCCTCCATACCTATTTGGGCTTTTTTCAATACCAACTCAGACTCATTCCACATGTTACAGAAATTCATCTCAATCACTTTTTTTTTTTCAGACAACTTCATCTTTTTTCTGGGTTTTCTGACATTGCTCTGTTCTACTACATGTTTAGCTTTTTCATTTAGAAGACAAGAAAGTAAGCCATTCCTTTTACTCTGGTATGAGTCACTTTTTTCAAGCAGTAATTTATTTATTCCCATGAAACTTCCTTCAGTTTCTTGGAGCTTAGGAATATTGTTTGCATCACTCTTCTCTGCAGTTCTAAGGTTTTCTTTCTTTTCCTTCAAGGAATTTTCTGCTACGTGTATACATCCACTGTCAGGTTTCTGTGCAAAGCTATTATCATAAACCTTGGAATGGGGGAAACAATTGCAATCACATAACTTTAAAATGGAATTATTTTCTAAACCAGGTGTTAAGCTGTTACAAGAATTCAACTTTAGTATTTTGTGTAGTCTCATTTTCAGTTATACTAGGTGAGTTTTCTAAACTTTTAACTTTTAAAATTTGAATTCTTCTTTTAATACCTGCTACCAAACCTTCCTTAGCCAAAAACTTCAAGAAAGCCATACTATGCAATACACCACATTCCACTGTGTAGAAAGATTCCAAAGTAGTTAATGATTCCTTTCTTACCAGGTCAATTCCTGGCTGTTGATCATCACTTGAAGCTTCAGTAATTTTTCTTTCATCTTTGGCTGACAAAAACAAGAAAACATTGTATTGAGGAGGGAAAAGCAATATACCAGTTTATATAAAAAATTGTGAAGCCATCCATTTTTACTTCCCTAATAGCTGTATAGAAATACAAATGCTGATCAAAAACTTTGTTTTTTCTTTTTTTTTTTTTTGGTGCTGGGGGTCAAACTCACAACCTCACGTGCTTGCCAGGCAGGCGCTTAAGCCTCTGAGCTAAATTCCAGGCCTGATCAAAAACTTTGATGTGTTTAAATCTTAAGGAATTATTACAGTAAGACACTGTCATTAATTCCTTTCAAAATAATTTCCCCCTCCTTTCGAACACATCCCAGTGTTCTGGCCACTTTCTAAAGTAGTTCTGGAAGTCCTTTCATAAGCGTCTTTATCAGGCATGACAAAAAAAAAAATACAGCGAATGCTGCAGCTAATTACCGTCCAATGGAAAGGATGACTCGTAAAAACTGTATTTATTTGACAGATCTGGCACCATGCAACTTACTACACTTTCTCTAAAGTGAAATGATCTTGAAAGGTTGATGTTTTGAATCCATCCAGGTAGGACACTGAAGCAGCTGACCGTAGAACTAAACACACCTAGGAAAAAAAGGACTTTCCAGAACTGCCTCAGACAGTGGCAAGCGTGCCAAGCTCAGCACGTTTGGAGGGGGCAATCTGAGGGGGTCTGATGGCAGTATGTCCCCTATTGCAGTAGATCAAGAATGTATTTTTCATCAAACCGTGTGCACATTTGCTTTTAAATGAGGCCTAATATCCACTAACGCACTACACACAGACCTGAATAAAACGCTAAGACCGGTGAAAAATCCTCAGCACCCTCTTTTTACACCTAGCGGGAATTTCCTTCACAGCCATCGCACATCTCTTGGAAGCAAATCTTTCCTGCCTTCCCATTCCAGGACGAACCTCGTGCAAGGACCATGCCTTACACACGCACTCAGTCCCGGCCGCCACAGGCCACAGGTGAGCTCTCCAGGCCGCGTCTCCCTCGCCACCTAGTGTCCCACAGCCCAGCGGTCGGGTCCCCCAAGTGCTCCGGGTCCACCTGCTCCCTGGTCCCGACACCACCGCCACCGCCGCCGCCGCCCAGCCTTGTCACCTTTCGCCTCAGGTCCCGTAGACGTCCGCGCCGCCACTTTCCTCTTCCGCCCGCCCTCCTCACGCCCCTTGGCCTCCGGGCCACGGCTTCCCTCCTCGCCAACAGGCCTGGATGCCGGCCGACGCCCACGCTTCCTCAGGCCTCGAGCATCGCCTTCCTGTCCCGGGACCGTCGTAGAGTCCGCCGAAGGCCGTGGCCGCCGCATGTCAGTCCACAGGAACCCGCAGCCACCGACCCTCGAAGAACACTAGCGCCCACAGACAGCCCAGGCCTGCCGCCTCCGGAAGCGGAAGTGGGGCGGAGGGAAGAGAAAGAGTGAAACAGAGACCCGCGGGCCGGAAGCGGAAGTGGGGCCGCAGTGCGCCACCGTGATTTCTATCTTGATAGCACCTGAGAGCTCGTAACACTGAAGGCACTGTGCGGCTTCCCCTTCCGGGTCTCCTCAGCCAAGGCATGAGGACTAGCTTGTAACTGCACCCCTAGGCTCCTTGTACTCCCTTCCCCAGCTTTCTTCCCCAAAGTTTCACACAGCTATCCAAAGGGTGCCACTAAGCAGGTCTTTGCCCAAGATGGCTCCTCTGATGTTGGTGGGTTGAGCCAGCATCTAGATGCTGTCAGATGCTGTAGTGTCCACTTAAGATTTCCCATGCGCCTTCACTAGATTAGCTGTATTCTGTTTTGCCAGCCATTTTCTCTCCTCTTTATCATGACTATGGCTTTCACCTTCAGACTTTGATGTATTGGGTCAGCTTCCTACGTTTTTAGTTAAGATTCCATCTTCGTGTGGTAGTGCATCTTCACCTGCTGCCGGGCCCTACCTCTGCAATGCAGAGATTCTGGCACTCCCCAGCTGAGGGAACCTCCTTTACTCAAAGTCTAGAACTAACACAGTTCAAACTCAGGGTGTTGAGATGCTGTGTGATGCGGCCCTTGGATGTTTAACCAGTTGTCTTACAGCTATTGTAGGGGAAAGTTTGTATTTCAGTGGAAAAGTAAGCACTGAAATCATCCAGTTATCTTCCTGATTTAGGGAAGCTGTTTGAACATCTCTGGAGGGTAGTGGGTGACACCAATTCAAAGTAAGGGTCTACAGACACGCATAGTTTATCCAGTAGAAGTTTAATTGACTTCACTTTTGCACTGTGGAAGAAGGTTCCATCTCACATTTATGTAAAGTTCCACATGCATTCCATACTTTGGCCTTCATTTCAATATTCCTGATTTGTTTGTTCTTTGGATTTATCCTTTGACCCAGTAGTTATAAAATCTGCCTGATGAGATAAATAGAATCTTTAACACTTTTTACATTTGTGTGAGACCCATGATTTTCTTTTTGAACCTATCTTTTAACATTCTACAAAGCCTAGACATGAGCTACATTGAACTACTGCTGGAGTTGCCAGATTTTATATATTATCATGCTTTTCTACATAGTAGTCTTCAAAAACTTTCCTTTGCTTGTGTGCCTGGTAAACTGCATATTTCCCTCTGAGTGCAAAGGTCACCTTTCAAAGCTTCTCTGTTAATCCTTGAGACAGAAGAGAAGGGCTTAATGATCCTCAAGAGGTAGTTTTAATTTTTCCTCAGTTGCTCCAAACATTTTGCAACCAGCCCACAGCTATTCTAGTAGATATTTGCTTTGGCTGTGTCAGGCTTCTGAGGCAATCTTATCTCAGGTGACTGTACTCTGAAGTCTGAGTGATTCCACCCCTGTGTGGGCCTTGTCCCTACCCATGGCCTCTTTGATAATGTGATGCAAGAGCCTGCCTTTTTCTTTATAAGCAACCTCCCCATAACCTTAGTGGTTTCAGTCCATGCATTGCTTCTCTTTATGTTGCAGCATAAGTATTAACAAATCCCATTCTAGATGGCTTATTTTGCCCCTTTATGAGCCTGCTGAACTGATATGCCAGGAGGTGGCAACACCAGAGGCACTGCTGCCAAAAAGCATACAGCAGCTGGAGCTGGTGACACAAAAGACAATTATCACCAAGTCAATGACAGAGCAGTGAAGAACTGCCAGGAGCTGCCGTCTCCAGTGGCCAAGAATTCCTGAGACATCCTAGTGGCTGCTTGCTCCAAGCAGCAAGGAGGGCTGCTAATGCTAATAATGCTGATAGAAGACCCGCTGACCACTGGCATTCAAAGCCCAGCACTATTCAAAACACACTGAGGGAGGTACCCTGAAAATTTTTGATTTCTCTACAAATTGAGCAAGAGTCCTCAGCTAATTAGTAACATCTTGGAAGGTGTCCCCTCTGGAGGGCCCTGAAGAGGACAGATGACTGTGACAGCATCAGCAGGCTCAAGAATCAGCCCATGCCCGATTTTCATTTTAAATGTGACTGAGATTCCACACTGGCCAGTGACACCTTCTTATACTTTAAGGGGTCAGATACTTTACGGGGTTCTTTCTTGCCTGCTGATACGCATCCTCTTCTCTGCCTTTCCTTTCCTCATTCAGCCCTTTGATTTATTTTCAGAAAGTTACCCAGGTCAGCCTTGAGCTTTCAATCCTTCTGCCAAATTCCTGGGATTATAGATGTGACCACCATGCTCAGTTTAACACACTATTTTTATTTGTCTACTTGTAATTTGAATTGTTTACTTGTATGTCTTCATCAGGGCAGATACCTTCACTTAATCTTCATATTCAAATCCATTAGCTTGCTCTTTAATCCCACAGAAAGCGATGTGCGATATGCTTCGGGATGGGAGGTATGGTGTACACAGAAGATGAGTAGCAGGCAGGTTGAATGAGCAGCTTAGGAGCTTCTCTGAAATGGAGTTTAGGTAAACAATGTGTGAAAGATTCAGAAACTTTCTCCTTATGGGTACTTCAACCAAAAGAGGAAAGTTTAAGCACAGCAGAATTGATTTAAAAATTAGCTACTTTTGTCTATATTGTTGCCAAAACCAGCCTTTAGATCCCTGACAAATAATCCAAGTAATTTATCATAACCCACACGTGAGAGGTGTTAGCTACAGCAAGTTAATGGGAGACCAATAATATTACTCAGCTGTGTCAACTTCAAAGTTAGGAATTTTTAAAGTCAACTAAAAGTAAATGAAACTGGGATTATTTAGGTTTCCCCTTAGTTACACAGGTTTTCTCATGTTTATGTCTGTTTCCTCATCTATATAAATTGTCCCTCCTGGTAGAGTTCTCATTAGAATTAAATATGCTAATGCTCTTGGTGTTAAACCAGAGATGGAGGGATCTCTGAAATGGCAGGGTTTACTCATCTATTACAGATGGCAGAAAGAAACAAGACCGGGTGCTTGGACAAGTTTCTGGTAACTACTGGGAGCTGGACTAAGTACTGTAGAAGCTGGGAAAAGTAGGACTAGAGCTCAGGCATTTTAAAATAACAAATCATTGGGGAAGGAGGGTATGGGAACCATTCAGATTACTTCAAAGCTCAAAGGGGTCTAAGGACACCTGAGGACGTGACCCTGCTTCTCTAAGCACAGGTGCACAGTGGGATACAATTATGTAGCCATGACTTAGCACAGGTGAACATGCACATGCTAGTTACAGCACTATGTAAAACTGTAAACATGAGATAACCCGTATAAGAATGATACAGTAAAGATGCAGGTGGCTCTCTTGTTCTGCTCTACTCTATTCCATGCTGCCTGTTGTTGCTGATGTCTTACACACCTGCATTATTTAACCTTGGGCCACCTTGGTGGGCAGACAGGAGTATAAATTGCCACTGACCCAACACTGGCTATAGATATAAGAGGGGTGGGGTTATGAGAGGTGGTGAAAGCTGTGGGATAGCAGGATAGGGTGTAAGGAGAGGGACTTGTTTTTCTGGATCTGCTGGGCTTAACAATCTGGAATGTTTGTATGGACAAGGGACAAAGTGGACCTGTGCTAATGGTCAGTGTTATGGGACTGACACTAAGGTTTCAACATACATTCAGGATGTGACACAGTCGTCTGTCCTCCGCCCATATCCTGTTGATTGATTAATCTCTCTCTTCCCCCTTTGGCCCTTGCTTATGTGGCCTCTTGTTTTTAGGTTTAGGGCATCACAAAACTTTCCTTTTATCAATAATTACAACTACCTAGCAAACTTCAAACACTAAATAAGCTTATTAAATGAAAATACTGACTTATGTCAGTAAAGACAGACTACAGGATTCTGATATTTATTCCCTTCAAAATAAACATTGTAAAATCTTAGTAAAATGAAGTTAAAAATTCGAGTCCATCTTTTTTTGGTCTAATGAAAACAAATAGTCTTAAACTCAACGACAGGCCCAAGAATTTAGAAGTTTTTATGAGCCATAACAGTCGAGCAATGCATAAAGCAAGAATTCAAACTTAGTATAGGAAACTGCAAAATCAAGTACACTGGGTATTTTGATTAAGAAAATTGTAAAATTTTTTTGGTCTTTTTAACACAGGGTTACATTATACAGTTTAGGCTGGCCTTGAACTCATTTTGTAGCTCAGGCTGACCTTGAACTCATGGCAATCCTCCTGCCTCAGCCACCCACATGCTGGAATTACAGGCGCACACCACCAAGCCTGGTGAAAATTGTAATCTTTATTACTGCTTCTAAAGTTCTTACACAAAATTACTTTCACAGAAAACTTGTATCAGGTGTGTTCGTAAAGATTTTCATGACTGTTCTGGTTCTCTTCTGTGGAATAATTATAATCCTACTGTTCTGCATGGCAATGCCTAGAAAAGACTGACATTGTCATTTGTCAGAAAGCGTTGGCTGCCTACTGGCAGATCTCACATACTGGAGAATTTGGAAGATGGACCAGCATGTTTACCAGTGCCCGTAAGGTCACTGACCCTAGGGTCCCTTCTCTTCTAATCCCCTTCCTCTTTTTCTTTTTTACCCCTAGGCCCTTGCTCCTGGATCCACTAGCATTATTATCCTTCCCTAGAAGTAAACTCTAGGCTCCTTCTTTCTCCAGTGTCCCTGTGCATAGCATGTCCTTGTTGTCCTCTGGGAAGGAGACAGAAAAACCATATTTGCATTCTACAACCCCAAGTTGCCTATTATGGATCCTGAGGACTGGCTGCATATGGCGCCGAGTATGCAATGAAAAGTCAGTCTTTTGTTCCAAAATTAGGAATTTCAAGACAGTGACAGCAGATATGCAGCCCTGTGCAGTCAGGCACCCTCCTGCTCAGGAAGCTGGCCCTGTAGATTTATGTTCTACTTCTGCAAACATCTGCAAGGGCAAAACTTCTCATCATAACCTCTTCACTGCGTTAGGCTTTGGCCAATTTGCAGTCTGAGCAGGTGGTCCCCCGTCTTTCCTCATAGTCCATGGTTTCCAAGCTCCTGGATCAGCTGGCTCTGGGTAAGACTTGGCCAGTGAAGGACCTTGGTAGAAGAATGGAGGGACGCTTCCCTCAGGGGCTCCTTCTCCCTGTGGCTGCCTATCGGACAGTGGCTGATCAGCTCCAGGACCATGCCTTGTTGTGGTGCAGCTTCAGCTCTGTGCCTCCTGGACCTGACCCCTCCAGCCTAGTGGCCACAGGGACCCTCTGCTACGGGAGGTATCTGGGCATCTCACAAACCTCACTGGAGTTCCCACTTCCTCCATTCTATTCATTGCACTCCTGTACTTTGGGGGTAGTGGGGCTCAGGACATACTACCCCAAAATATGACACTGTGGCAATTGAGAAAACCACAGGAGGAAGTTTACTCTGACCCTTTGCTTGCTGGGTGTGTTGGTGCATGCCTGTCCCTTTGTCTCAGATGTAGGTCACAAAACCTGGTTTGCCTTCCCCTGAAGTAGGTCAAAAACCCTTACTTCAGAATGGCCTTCCCTGTACTCAGACAATAGCAGCATCCTTAACTGCAGCTGTAGGGGCACAAAGAATCTGAACAGACCTTGCCAGGTTTCCTCCAGTTTATTCCCATGAGACCCTCTTCCCTTTGTCCAATCACACTTCAGAATGAACATCTAGTCCTTGTCACAATCAAAAAAGTACACAAGTTTCCATTACTTCGGAGCTTTATTCCTAAAGGTCCCTGTGTCATGTGCAACTTACATTACATAAATATAAGGCTTTCTTCTCATTAATCTGTTTCTTGTTATAGGTGCTTCGGCTGTGATCCTAGTGATGGGTGAGAAAGTAAATTTCTTTTCCCTGGTGGGAGGGAAACAAACCGTTTTCCTCTTTCAATTTGAGCCCAGTGCTTGGGGATTATAAACTAATATTAAGCCTGGGATTTAGCTCAGTGGCATGAGGCCTGACAAGTGTGAGGTCTTGAGTTTGATCCCCCGTACCAAAAAAGAAAATAAAGATAAACTATTAACATACTAGGAAAAGATAAAGTTTACTTATATGCTCAGAATCTTTTTGGTGAAATGGCTCCCTGAACAGGCCAAAACAGGAGTTTTATGCCCGTGTTAGAAGAGAGAGGAAAGAGGGCTTCTATCAGGGAACACTTGGGAAGGGCGGCACTTCTAGGAAAAGCTGGTTTCAGCAACTACTCATTTTGGAAATAAGTAGCTTTTTTTCTGACTATAAACCTCCCAAAGAAGGAATTTGTGGTGACAATATTTTTGAGGAGCATCTGCATAAGTCAACAAAAGTTTAGGTAGATTCCACCCCTCCTGCCTTTTGTGACTGGTGTTTGCAGAGCCCATAGCGGGTGGCTTTGCTACTGCCAGGCCTACTTCAGGACTCAGCTTCTGTCTGACGCTGCTAATGATAGAGGAAGACCAAAGGGAGACAGAGGAAGGAGCGAGCCGGGGAAGATAGGCAAGGGTGGCCCTGGAAGTAGGAAAGAGCTAAGGAAGGGGAGAGTTTATGCAACAGAAACTCCCTACCAAGGTCAGAGCTTGATGATCACGTGGGACCAAGCATTTTGACTTCTGTAACTGAAACTATGTATTGCAAAAGCCATGGGGCACTTACTATGAATGATTAGGAAACATTTAGCCTGCCTAAGTCTTCCTCCAGTATCAGGGTCATAATTATCAGGAAATAAGTATCGGGAAGTAATTCTCACTGCAGAAAGTTTACGGGGACATGGAAAAGACAAAACCAAAGTTTAGTTTTGAACCCATATCCATGTAACGCTTAAGACCAGGTTACACGTTTGTTAAAAAACTACCATTTGAGTATACTTAGGAGGGACATAGCATTTAGTCCTCTTCTCAGCTCTCCAAGGAAGGCTTTGCTGCAAGGACCCATAGTTAAGAACAGAGACTTTGAGGAGTGACAGGCACCAGCATGTTCTGTCCCTGTGATGATGCCCTGAAATGGGCCAGTGGGTGGCGACAGCCCATGCTTAACAGAGAGAAAAGATTCGTGGTGAATCAAAGCCTTGCTCAGTCTCTGGTCCTGTGACCGATTTCTGGATTCTTACCCTCTGCTGGCCCTTCATTTCTCTAGGATAACTTTAGATGCCAACTTTGCTGTGCTTTGAGGGTTAAGCTTGCGGACAGCTTTCCTATTAACTTTTCAAAAATTGTGCAATGCAACAGGCATACAGAAAAGTATGTAGTGTACATGTTCTACTTAGGTAAAGGTCAGACAGGGCTGGAGAAGTAGTGCAGTGGTAGAGTGCTTGCTTAGCGTACACAAGGCCCTGAGTTCAATCCCCAGTACCACAAACAAAGTGCAGCACAGTGTAACCACCACTAGCCAAAAAAAGCAACATTTCAGCACCCCAAAAGCTATGCGCCCTGAGCACGTTTCTGCCTCTTTGTCCTACTGCCTTCATGGCATTTTCTTGTTTTGCATCAAAGTTTTACCACCTGCATGATCTTGGACATCTCTCAACATCGTAGTATCCCCTACTTGTAAGCATTATATAAGCCGAATTATACTGATGAACATTTCTGTGTCTAACTTTTCACTTTTTTTTCCACCCCCATTTTCAAGGTTCACTCCCATTGTTATCTGGGGCTATAGTTTGTTTCTATGGCTGTAAAAAATTTTTTGCTGTAGTACATACCAAGTTTATTTACCATCAGACTGTAGCATTACTTTTAGTTGTGAATTTCTACAGACAATATGACAAATGCTTCTGGATGTGCAAAATTAAGATCTTTTTTCATAGAGTGGCATGGAATTCCTGGGTCTCTCCCATGGTCACACCCATGTGTGTGCTACAGATGTCTCACACTGGTCTCAGTGCGAGGGGTATGGTTTCAGGAATTTTGTCGGTACAGTGTTAACGTAGCTATTATTAAAAATTTGTATAAACTTACAATAAATTATATTAAAATCAAAGGTGACACATTAAAGTCTCATCTAGCTCTTTGAGACTATGCTGTCCTGAGGTGATTTACCAGGTGTGTGTGGTGGAAACACCACATGACGGTGTGCTATTACGCACCTTTTCTCAACTCTGCACTCAGTAACATCTGGTCGACAGCTCAGAGCCAGGCAGAGTGGGCAGAGTTGCACCACAGAAATAAGCAAGCTCTGTAAACTGGGACTTGCCTTCTGAAAAGCCAGTTGCTTCACAGCCTACCCCTGGATATGTCTTCAAATTTCTCAGATAATTCAAGCCATCTTTTAAAAGAATTGTACCAATTTACATTTCCACCAGCAGGTTCAGAGCTCTTGTGGATTCTTGCAGTTAATTCTGTGGGGCATGTAGTGGTATTTAACTGTGCTTCTGTTTTACGTTTCCTGCCAGCCATTTGTCTGTTGGTGATTTGAATTCCCTCATTCTGGGAAGTGTTTCAGTCCTCTGCTCATTTTCCCATCATGGGGAGTGTCTTTCTCTTATTGCTCTGTAGGTTTTTTCTTACAAAGAATATGAATCTTTTGTTGATTATGTGTTATAAGACTTTGTGTTTTTTACTTTTTTATTTTTGGTTATAAAATGGAACATACAATATAGCTAAGTGATTATAAAACAATCACTTTCACAATCACTACTCAGGTCAAGAAACAGACCTTTGCCAACTACTTTGGTGGTGCTTCTGGACCTTGTGCCGGTTACGGTCCCTTCTATCTAAAATAGCCATCATCTGGATGTCACCATCACGTCATTGCTTTATTTCATAGTTCTAACCCCAAAATGTGCACCCCTTTCTTCTTGCAATGTGCAGATATAGTCATTTACCCCATGAAGTTTCCCATAGATTGATTTGGGCAATTGGCTATAATTAATTCATTATTTTTTTCCATTTTCTGAATTTTCTGACACTTGATCCTATTCAGGTTCAGTTTTTTTCAAGGCAAGATATAGATGCCAACGTGGTTTTCCTTTGGGAGGTACATTGTGGTCTGCTTTTCCTCCTATGGGATTAGTAACCTTGGTGCTCACTGCCCGCCTGTGTTAACTTCACTGGGGAATGCACAATGGGGAGATTCTACATGGTTTTTTAAGGCAGGGTCTTGCTATGTCATTCAGGCTGGCCTTGAGCTCACGACAATCCTCCTGCCTCAGCCTCTCAAGTGCTGAGATTACAGGTGTGTGCCACCACACCCGGCTTCTGTTATTCTTTTTTTTTTTTCTGTTATTCTTTAATACCTCCGCTGAGCCACGTCTATAGAGAGGTTTCTCCCCATCTAGTAGTTGGTTGTCTAATGCTTTCATCTATAAATAAAAAGTGGAATCGTTTGGTTCACTTTGGTGTTCCTTAAAGAGTTTTCTGTCATGTTCTGAGGGTGACCTTTTAGTAACCTCTCCGAATGGGTTTGCTGCTGACTGATGTAGCCGAGCAACCCTGTTACTATCAT
>PVJX010029083.1:0-23214 GCA_004027295.1 Dolichotis patagonum
ATGGGGCCTTGTGTCTTCCAGCCAGGCCACACCCTAGGGGCTCCCTCTTCCTGCCAGGCCCCACCTCTTTCAGTCAGGCCCTGCCTCCAGGTATCACCTCTTCCTGCCAAGCCCCGCCCCTTCCTCCCAAGGCCCCGCCCCCTGTCCGCTGTGTGCTGTGAGCCCAGGATCCATCTCCTTCCATAGGCGCTGCCTATGGGCACATGGAGATGTGAATCAGAACGTTTTAAACTTATAGTCATTTTGTTGAATTTCATCACTCTCCTTTTTCACTTAAGGCTTTTGAATTTTTTAGCCATGGAACTGCACAACCCATACCTGCAAACACCCTGGTGTGTTGTGTCTCTGTGCTCAGGAATCTGAAGAGTGTTGTGGAAAATCGTTTTCCTAAATCTGTTCTTAACGCCTGCTGTACCTCAGCTTGAAGATCCTGCTTCTAGTTGCTTCTGAAAATGCCCCACATTATACTGCTTGGGATGCTCTGTATTTGTGTGTGTGGGGGGGGTGTCTGTGGGTTTTTGGAGACAGGGTCTCTCTCACTATATAGTCAGGCTGGATTTGAACTCAGGGCGAGCCTCCTGCCTCAGTCTCCCCAGTGCTGAGGTTACAGGAGTGTGCCACCACGCCCAGCTCCTTTGTATTTTTTCATCAGCTGTCAGGCGCGTGGGCTGCTCCATACTGTGTGCTCAGGCTGCTGTTGCCTTTGTCTCTGGGTGATGTCCCAGGAGCCGGCTGTGACCACCCTTGGAGAAAGGGCAGTTTCCTGAGCAGGGGAGCTGCCCCAGCAGGCACTGCCTTCACTCATCCCACGCTCACGATCCTCACCCTCCCAGACAAAACCTCCTCCCTGCCTCCTGCCAACCCACCCTGGAGACAGAGCGTCTCTGAGCGGAAGTGGTGATGCATGGGGCACGCCTGCCACCCTAAAAGCCACTGGATGCTCACACGGACGTGCAAGGCGGGCGCAGGCACACAGGCGCCCCTAGGCGATCACCTCTGGAGCCCTGGCAGGAAATGTGCTGAGACTTTCTGGAAGCCGGGCCGTGACCAGGCTGTGCTGCGGCCCCAGCCAGCCTCCGTGAGGCCACAGGCCCAGCTGGGGCTCCGGGGCCTGGTCCTGTCTGGGGACGCAGCTCAGCCCCACACAGCATCCCAGGGTCTCCTGGGGGCAGCATGACCCTGGCCACGGGTCCCCTCTGAAAGGTTGTTGCCCTAGTATAAATTACTGTACAGTTATGGCAGTGGTCTAACATGCTGGAAGGCCGAAGTGGGAACGCCAACCACTTCCTGCTTCTTCTTCAGCCCTAATTGCAACTCCCCTTGCTGTTTGCACTCACAGAGAATTCCAATCGGTTCCTCACACGTCGTCAATGTCCGCCCCATGTGCCACTTCAATCAGAGGTCATATGACGCTGCCTCTCTGTATCCGGTCAAAGGAGACAGCTCAGCTGCCATGAGTTGTGTGCTCCTTCCATGTCCTCAGCTATAAACCTGTGCATTTTGTACTTTTACTTCTCTGTTGCGCCAGAATACCCTAACACCCTCCGTGGCGCTCGCCTCCTCCTGGCAGACAGCCTGCCCTCAGACCCCAGCGCCCCTGGGCTGGAAGCAGCCGCAGAGCATGATGCAGCCTTGGGTGCTGACTGGCTCCCAGGTCCCTGGAGCTGCAAACGGAGCTGCTGGGTCAGAGCTGGGGCACCGGGCCCCACCCCCGGGTGGCCTGCGACCCTGAGGCATGTGCAAGAGACGTTCACAGGGACCCCGTGTCATCTGCCAGTGCCCAGGGGCCACGCCGGGTGCCACCTGCAGCACCCGAGGAGGCCTAACCTCTGACCTCCCCGTGAAAACCTCCCGGCACTGCGGGGGCTGACATGGCCAGGGCAGAGACAGCGCTCAGCCTGAAACCACTTCGGCCTCCGGGAACCCCTGAAGAGGGGACAGGAATCGGGGCACAGTCGGGCCGCAGCCAGGTCTGGGCTGCTGGGGCGGTAGAGTCTGGGCCCCTTGGCTGGAATAGATGACACTGCAGAAGCCCTACTTCTGGTAAGACTTCCAGCTCTGGGGGACGTGAATTTGGGGGACAGTGTTCAAACTCACTAGAGTGAGTGGTGACACAAGGTCTGGGAAAGAGCAGATGATAAAGAGGAAGTCTCTTCCAGCATTTGTGTCCTGGTCAGATGCAGCCACCACCTCAGAGTTGGCCCTGGGCAGGCATCTGCCAGGCTGGGCCTGAGCACACAGTGTGGACATCAGTGGCAACGCCCTGGGGCAAGTGGGCGAGGCCTGGGAGGAGCCCAGGGAGCGCAGGGGTGAGGGGCACTGCACTGCCCAGGGAAGACTTGGAACCACTCCGGGACATGGAGACAGCTGTGCCTGCTGAGCACTGGCAGCCTTTCTGTGCATACGATTTTGGGGGCTTCACGAGTTAATTCACTGGATGTTTCCATCAACCGGAAGAGCTACTGCCCTCTTGCATAGTTTTGGAAACAGGGACACCAGCTACTTAGCATCCTGGCCACTGAGCAGCTGCTGCTGAGGGGCTGGGGACACAGCTGTGCCCACCTCCAGGATGCCCACGACGTAGAAAACTCCCATTCTTCAGGCCTGGAGGAAGCCGTCGGGACCAGGGCCCCTTGCGTCACAGGAGCGGTGCTTGGGGCCGAAGGTGCATCGGGCTGGGTGGCCTGAGGGAGCGGCATAGCAGGCCTGGAGGGCAGGAGGGGCACCAGTCTGTCTCCAGTGCTGTCCCCAGAGGGACCGTGACTCCTGCTGCGAAGCTCTCAATCCCTCCGTCCCCAGCCCTGAACACATCCTCGGGAGACGGTGCAGCGCTCCGGGCTTCAGCCCTGACGGCCTCCCTGGCGTCCTGTCTCAGAGCCTCCATGCTGAGGGCTGAGGTGGCTTTGCAGAGCCCGGCGTGAGATGACAGGGCAGGGGCCAGCACAGGGGACCACGGCCCTCCATGTGGGGTGCCTCCTGCAGGAAAGAGCCGCCTCCCATGACCCGGGGCTGGCACCTTGGGGGCGGCAGCAGGGGCTTCGGGCCACGGCCGGGAGGGGAACGTGCCAAGACCGAGAAGCGAGGCTGTGCCTGCCCATGCCCCTGAGACACCCGTCATGGTCCCTGCACTGAGGAGGAGCAGGGCCCTGCCCAGCTGAGAGCTGTGACAACAGGCGGTGCCATCGGGCAGCTGGGTCCCTGTCCTGTCCTGTTCTGGACCCTGAGTGGAAAAGGAAAAGCCACATAGACAAACGAGTGGACTGCGTGTGTAAATGCCAGCGAGACACAAGTTTACAAGTGCATTCACAAAGGCTTTAGAAGTGGACCTGGACGCTGCGTGTGGTGGCTCTTTCCTGTGATTTCAGCACTGTGGGAAGCTGAGGCAGGAGGATCCCAAGTTTGAGCTCAGCCTGGGCAACTTTCCAAGATCTGTCTCAAAAATAAAAAATAAAGGGCTGGCGATATAGCCCTGGGTTCAGTTCCCGGGGCGGCAAAGGAAACAGAAGCCATGAGGGAGTCACAGTCTAGAAATGCCATGAGACAAAGCTGTGTTGGACGCAAACAGGTAAATGTACATGAGACTCACGTCGCGCAGCCTTCTTCCCAGGGTGTCTGCTGCGCAGGCAGGAAGACGCGGCCCAGCAGTGTCACCACATGGGCATCACGCAGGACCGGGGGCTGCGCTGCCTGGCACGCGGTGACACCGCCTCCCTCGGTCGGCAGGGGGCAGCAGAGCGCCCAAAGACCTTGGGTCCCGTGTTGGGAGTTTTTTGAGTGAGTTACCTCAAGCATTGAGAAAACAAAGTGAAATCTCAGTTACAGGAGTGATGGTCTGCGGGGGCCACTGCCAGTGCTGCCTCAGGAGTGACCCCGGTCACCTCCAACCAGCCTTGCACCTGCCTCCTGGCCTGGGACGGTCACCCCCACTCTACCCACAGGAGGGACTGTGGGGCGCTGACCACTGCACCACCTGGCTGCAGAGCAGCTCAGAGGACACGGCTTCCCAGGACGAGGGGACACCATGTCCTCAAGTGTGTGCCCATGCCCGTCAAAGAAGCTGCCACAGGCTAACTTGGGCGTGGGCTTCAGTCGGAAAAATCAGCAGAAAGGCTGGTGGGAGGCAGGTCAGGGTCCTCTGCTGTCCCCTCAGAGCCCCCCCTTCCACATGGAAGAGACTGCAGTGAGGCCAGACTCTGGATGAGCAAGGCCAGAACAGCTGGACCAGGCATCTTGAGCCCACAGGTGGACCTCAGCGTGGACTACAGGTGCTGGCAGCTTGGATGGAGCCGTGAGGACGTAGGGGACGCGTGTGTATCCAGCACTGCACAAGGGCCCACCCATCCCAGAGCTCTGCATAGTTGACCGGGCATTGGGGAGGCTGAGGCAGGAGGATCATAAGTTCAAATCCAGAAGGCTGGGTATATAGCTCAGTGGCACAGCACCTGACTGGCAAGCACAAGATCCTGAGTTTGAGTCTTAGAAAAGAAAGAAAGAAAGAAAGAAAGAAAGAAAGAAAGAAGAAAGAAAGAAAGAAAGAAAGAAAGAAAGAAAGAATTCCAGGATGGGCCAACTCAGAGACACCTGTCTTGAAATTAAAATTTACAAAAGGGCTGGGAATATAGCTCAGCGTGATGGCCCTGGGTTCAATGCCGAGTATGAAAAACTAAAAAATGAAAGGGCGAGATCGACCAGGGGGACACCTGCTCCCCAGGGGCAGGAGAGGCTGGAAGCCTGGGCAGCAGAGGGGGGTGCTGCTTCCATGAAGTCGGGCTGCAGACAAGGATGAGCAGAGCCCTTGGCGCTCGGCAGGGCCCTGCACCAAACCACATGTACAAACCCGCAACGCTGACCGCCAGCGGCTGGCCAGGGCCAGGCACTGAGCAGAGGGTGAGGATCTTGGCGCCCACCTGACACTGTGATTTTGAAAGCCACTTCCATGAGGGTTAAAGACTTAAGTGTGAAAAGTCCACTATGATCCAGGTGTGCACACACCTATAATCCTGGCATTTGGAGACTGAGGCAGGAGGATCACTGCTAGCTGGAGACCAGTCTGGGATACTTAATGAAACCCTGTCTCAAAAAACAACAAACAAAAGCAAAGCCAGTAGGAAACTTTCAGTGTGTAGGTGGAGACCCCAGCCCTGCAGGGACGGAGGTGAACACGAACCTGCAGGTTCACAGGCCATGGTGACTGCACGGCGTCAAGCGCCAGGGTTCCGGGGAGGAGCCAGGGGAGGAACCAGGGAGACGGGAGGGCAGGGCAGGGCGGGACCTCAAGCGCTCAGCCCACAGGTGTGTCCAGGAAGTGTGGGAATTTGTGTCCCAGCTCTGTGGCCACCACCCATCTCCCAGTCCCCCTGCCGCCTCGGCTGTGTCATCTCTGAGGGGGTGACAGCCGTGGGGAGGTGGGGAATAGGACCAGCTGCCCGAGTCAGGCTGTGTGTGCCCACACAGACCGCATTGCAGGTCACTGCCTGGGTCCTGGGCACTGCTCTCAGGACCTGGCCCATGGTGCACAGTGATGTCACAGCTTTCCTCATCTCTCTCTGACTGGGACCCTTTCCATGGCTCCCTTCTCTTTCCTCCTGTTGCAGATGCAGGTCCCAGCCACGTTCTCCGGTGTTCTTCCTTCCTGCAGCTCGGGGCATCCAGACCACGGGAGGCACAGGCAACACCTGTGCAGTTGCCAGGCGCCCTGGCCGTGCTGCCTACGCAGACGTTGCCTGACCTGGGTGCTGCACCTGAGCTGGGTGGATTTTAAGTGGAGATCTTGCTGTGCATTTCCGGGCAGCATGTGCTCCCTTTGCTGCAGACCCTCAGGTGGTGACTTTCCAGGGTCAGGGACTGACTGACCTCACAGATAGCCCCTGGGTCCACCACCTGCGTGGCCGCCCCGCAGTGCACCTGGCCGTGAGCCGAGGAGGCTGGGGACAGCGCCACTGGCCGTGGGGCAGTGAACACTTGTGCTCAAAGCTGAAGCTCTTGCCGGCTGTGTCACAGCTGGACACGGCCTTTCCCCAGGAGCTGCTGCTCACAGCTGCCCATGTGCCCAGCCCAGTGTCCTCCTGGTCCTTCCATGCCCTGCTTGCTCTGCAATGGCCCCCTCCATGCTCTGGCCACCTGTGCCCTCCTGGTGGGCAGGAGCTGAGCCAGCGTCCCCAAGTGGCAGATGGGGTCTCAGAGCCAGCCACGCCCAAAGATGACTTTATTTACTTTAAGCCAGGATGGCTGCAGAGAGACACTGTGATGCTAAGTGTGCTCATCCTGTTTAAATGCTGTGGGGTGACAGGAAGCAGACGAGGTCCCTTTCACCTTCAAGGAGGGAGGAAACGAGGGAGCAAGGACGGGGACAACAGCAGGCCCTGCTTGAGCTGTCCTCACACCTAGGGCGGCTGGGCAAGGCAACCGTGGGACTCCGAAGTGCAGAGAGAGAACGAGGGCCGGAGGAGCCAGGCCGCCTGCCGCGGGGACACAGCCTGCAGGGCTGCAGGACTCCGTGGGGCTCCCTGAGGCCCCGCCCTTCCCCAGTGAGCCTGTCTTTCCCCAGGGACAGGAAAAGGGCCCGTAGGTCATGGGAGTGGCTGGCCTGGTGCCTGCTTGGTGTCCAGCTGTCCCGGGTCTCATGTGCTTGCACACTGCCTTCTTGTGTGTGCGTTTTTACAAGTTACGGTTACACGAGTCCCAAGTCCAATTCCATCTGCTGGTCACATGCCTCTTAGTGACTATCTTGGTTACTTTTCTCTCATTGCTGAGACAAAATACCCAAGGCCCCTAATTAAAGAGGAAAAGGTTTATTTAGCTCACAGTTTGTGGAGGTTTCAGTCCATAATCAGCTGGCTCCAAAGCAGGGTGGCATGGCACAAGGGCAACACTTCGAGGTGACAGAAGACAGCAGAAGCAACCAAAACAAAAAGTGGGGGAAGAGTAAGCCTCTTTTCTTCCTTTAAAGTGTATGCAGGCCAGCCCCTGCCCGGCAAGGCAGGTATAGTACTCACACATTCTCTGTGCCTCTTGCACAGGATAAAGATGTTTACAAAGTGAGGATCCTGGCTCCCTGCTGAGTCTCTTAGTGAAACTTTTAACCTTCTCAAATTGACACAATGTAGCAACCATACCAACTCACCCCTTGTCAATTTGGCCACCAGACACATTTCTTTTTTTTTTTTAATTTTTATTATTTTGAAGGTAATAAAATAGAAGAGGTGGCCCTGAAGCAAGACCAGCAGATTGCTATAGTTGCTGGTTTCAAACAGGAGCCTAAAGTGAATTCTTCCTGTGGTCTGTTGGCCATTTCAGAACTTTGGAAATGGAATGGTCAATTCATCAGAAAGAAATAGCAGGTGAGTATGGCAGACTTTCGGCAGCCCGCAGGAGAGAGACCCTGGCCCCTTGGGACCTGCACCATGCAGTTGACTCGGGGTGCCAGGAGAACAAGGATCTCCTCCCCTCTCTGGGGGGCAGCTGTGAGCCTGCCAGCGTGCAGGCTGAGAATCAAACATCTCATATCGTCCTGTCCCCCATCCCGTGTCATCTGTCCTGTCCCGCCCCTACCCCCCTGCCCCGTTATCGAGTGGGAGCCAGTGAACTGGGCATCTTATGAAAAGATTGGCTATGTTATTTAGTATGAACTCCCCATATGCAAAGATATGGACAACCATTTGGAAGAAAACAAGAGACAATATGACAGATAATGAAGATCTCTGGTTGTCTAGCTTTGAAATTTATGCTTTCTTATGTCCCATTCTGTTTTGTTGTTTTTAATTTTACCCCCTTTAAAATAAATAAATAAAAATAAAAATAAAATAAAATAGAACAGAACAAGATGCAATAAAGCCAATTGAGACAGTGTAGTGAAATTGGTATAGAATGTCACAGCAGGTTACCAGGATAACAGTAATAGGCACGATAGTATATCTCGTTATCTTCACAATAGTTGTTCTTTCAATCAGGTATAGCAAAATCAAAGGAAATAAAGAATATTATAGGACTTAGCAAAACAATATTGAACAGAGCAATACTATTAATCAGGACAAAGCAAAACAGTGATAAAAATATTTGCCTTCAAAGAGATGGTAGAAGGAAATCCCCCTTATTTGCTATATTACATATGGTCAACCTCCCAAGAGATGCTCAGATCTCTGGCTCCCACTTGCTAGAGGGAAGGTGAGATGTTTGATTTTTAGCTCACAGCGGCTTACCAGATGGTGCCAGACACATTTCTCTAAACAGGTCTCCAAATACAATACCTGCTTATTCTTAAGGATTCACAACTTGAACATTGTAACACAGGTTTAACAATTCTTAAGAACCAGCATTAATGGTCCCGGGATTTAGCTCAGTGATATAAGCACCTACCTGGTAAGTGTGAGATTGCGAGTTTGATCCCAGGTACAAAAAACCCCAAAACAAACAAACAAACAAAAAAACACCACCCAGCATTAAGTTTATCAACGTTATATTACATTAGAAATGTGACATTTTGTCCTTGGCCCTCCAAGAGTTATGCACATCTCTTTATGCAAAAGGCATTTAGTCCATCTCTAAAATTTGCCAAAGTCCTAACAGTTTCAGCATTGCTGAAAAGTTTAAGTCCTAAATCTCCTCTGAGACGTGAGGCAAACCTTAGCTTCGAGCCCCTGAACAAATAAAGCAAAGTTAAACATTCCAACCTGCAATGGCACAAGATAATAATTCCAAAGGGTACAAACGGGGATACAAAAGGTTGGAACTAAAGAATGTCCAAAATGCAGCATAGTAAACACTAAGTCTGGGGTCTCCGATGTGCCTTTGGCTTCACACTCACAGCCTCACACACTGCCCTCTCAGGGGCACGCTGCCTAGCCCCCCAGGCCTTCTGAAATTGATATGGAAGCCTTTTTAACCCCATAATTCTTGCATTCTGTATGTATCTAAACCCAGCACCATGTGGGTGATGCAGAGGTCCACTGCCAGCTGGAGCAGTAGCCAGGCTTTCCTCTATCTTGGCTGTAGGGACTGAGTACCTGCATCACTGGGCACTCTGAACCTGATTGTGAGGAACAAATTTTCTCTATGCCACCTCCTGCTTGGCCTCCACCGCCATCGTGGAACATGGTGCTTTGTCCTCCAAGCAAAGTTTTTCACTTTGTCAGGTCTGAGGCTGGGAAGGGTGGAGACCTGCCACTTCCTGGGATGCCCTCAGGCCATCTTTTCTATTCTGTTCCTTCTCCGCAATCCAGATCTCAGCTCTGTCTTTCCAGTCCACAGCCTTACTGGAGCTTCCTTTCTGGCCAAACTCAAGACATGTTAAGTCATCCTGCTGGGCTCTTTGCTCTTGATTCACAACATAAATCTGGTTAAAGGCCCCCCGAAATAGCCATGCCATGGTCTCAACATTTGACTGCCTTGAAATTTCTTCTGCCAGATTAATCAGTTCACCTTAATCTCAGTCTCAGGCAAACTCTCTGGACATGAGCAAAACGCAGACAAACTTTCTGCCAAGCCATAACATGCATCATCTGGAGTCCAGCACCCATGCAGTCCTCCTTCCCAGCAGAAACCTCCTGAGCCTGGTCTTTACAGGTCTTCTGGTCTTCTGAGCTCTGACCAGAATCTGCCGTACAGAACAGCCTGAGCTGACCCAGGGCTACTCTCTTAAGCAACATCTCCAAACCGTTCCAAACTTCCCTTACTTAGCTCACTGTTTGTGGAAGTTGCAGTCCATAATCAGCTGTCTCCACGGCAGGCTGGCATGGCGACGGGGCAACACTTCAAGGCAGCAGTCAAAAGGGGAATGAGCAAAAGCACCCAGGGCAGGTGTAGCACCCACAAAATCTCCCTGCCCTCCTCTCGGCCAGGCTGAGGATATTTACAAAGTGAGGCTCCTGGCTCCCTGCTGAGTCTCTCAGTTAAACTTCTACACTGCTCAGGTTGACAGTGGCCACAATGGCCTTGCTGTCGAGCTCTGTGCCTGGTCTCAAGCTTTCCTGGGGCCTGGGACAGTTTCCACTCTGAGATGACTGAGCAGTGGGAACCATTGCAGATCCAGTCTTCGAATCCCTTCTGCTTTACACTGCTCTGTTTTCCACTTCTCAGTCTGGTTTCCTGAACTGAAAACCAGACCCAACCATTGCCCTGGGAGTACCCAGGACCTGTGTCTAGTTGCCATGGAAACCATAGTGCAGGTTAGAAGCCACCCGAGCGGCTGTCTAGGGGTGGGCGGCGCCCTCAGAGCAGTATGTACACATCCCAGTCCCCAGACACCTGGGGCGCGACTCGAGAGGAACACTCCGGATGCTCCGTGTGTGACCTGAGTCACACACAAACCCCACCACGCCAACATCTCTGTGTGTTAGAAGGCACACGGTATCTGACTCACGTACACGGGGAATGTCTGCAATCTTAAAAACGTCCTGTAGCTGGGAGAGGTTGTGCATGCCCGTCATACCAGTACTCCGGAGGCTAAGGCAGGAGGGTCCTTGCGCGTTCAAGTCCAGCTTGAGCCATAAAATGAGTTGAAGGCTAGCCGGAACTGCATGGCGAGACCCTGTCTCAGAAAGGCAAACTTAATTAATTAATTTTTAAAACATCATAAGCTTTTGTAAATGGAGAGTGGAGGAGGGGTTGAAGGGAGGGTAGAGGAATGGGAAAAAATTAAAGAACCAAATTATATCATGTTGAGGTACAAATTCTCTGTGATGAATGTGATCATTATGTATATCTAAAATGGACCAATATAATCTAATTGAGGAAAAAAAACTTAATAGAATTCACTGAGTTAAAAAAATAGTAAAAGACACATTGCCGTGAATCCCCCCAAAGCCTCTGCTCTCCTGGGGTGCACTAGTTCCATGATTCCTGCAGCTTTCCGCAGCAGCTCTGGGTCCTCCCTCCTGGGTGTCTTCAGGATGAGAGGAAAATACGGTGACCACTGCTGCCGAACGCCGTCCAGTGAAAAGGCAGCTCATAAAAACAGGCACTGTGGAGTAGAGAAACAGCTTAGATGCTGGAATTTACCACCATGGAGAAGACCGGACGAAAGGAGAGGAATTCTCATGACCCAGGAAGAAACTAAGGAAAAAGAAAAAGAAAACAAGGAAAGAAAAGAAAAACGTGGACGCAAGGCTGGAGCCAGACATGCTCTGACCTGTTGGGTGGGCTTGAACAAGGAACAGCAGTTACTTCAGTTGGCTGCTCCCTGCCCAGAGCAGATTGGTGGATCTGATTGGGCTGGGTCACACCCTTGGCTGGGACCCAATAGCCAGGGACGAAATTGTCCCTGAAGCTGACTTAAACCAGTTCCATCTGCATGGCACACACTAACGTGGTGAAGACCCCCACTGGCTGACTGGCTCGGAGGGGTGGGGCCAGCCTACACCCCCCCTCGCGTGCACCTCAGTGACCAACAGCAAACTGCAGAGGGCAGCAATCCCTAGCCAGCATGCTTCAGAAGAACCATAACCAATACAGAAAGGGGCTGGGACGTCCACCATACACCTGTATGGAAGAAACAAGAAACATGACAAGAGAAAGAAATAAGAAAAAGCCTCCAGCTCCCAACATAGGGAAAATGGGTCCAGGAGAGGTAAATACAGAACAGATTGAGGGCAGCAAACATGCAATATCGGATGTGGCATTAGCTGACATAAAGAAATATCTTCGTGACATTATAGATGAGCTCAAAACTGAAATATTAATACAAGTAAAGTAAGATATAAGAAGATTAATAAAAGAAATACTAAGCACCTCTCAAGAAGACACAGATGAAAGAAAGGAGGAACACAGAAAAAGGAGAGAAACCTTCAATGAAGAATATAAAAAAAACCTAGAATACATGAAACAGATTCAAAGAGATGACCAGGAAATTAAAAACTCCATTGAAAGCTGGCAAAATTGCCTGAAAGAAACTAGACATAGATTAACAAAACTTGAAGATAGGCTTGCATTATGTGATTGTGATAGGAAAGATCTCTTAAAAATAACAAAGAAATAAGCAGTAACAATACAAAGGCTAGAAGACAACAAGAGGACCTATAACTTAAGAATAAAAAATGTGAGTGAAGAAGCAGGGGTAAACACAAAGGAAATACAAAGGAAAAGGAAATGATATTCAGATGTACGAGGCATACAGAACTCCAGCCAGCTACAACCAAAATAGATCTACACCCAGACACATAATAATCAAGATACCAGAAATTCATCACAAGAACAAAATATTAAAAGCTATCAGAGAAAATAAACAGATCACCTATAAAGGAAAACCCAACAAAATCACAACAGACTTCTTGACACAAACCATCAAATCAAGAAGATCTTGGAGTGAAGTATTCCAAACCCTGAAAGAAAATAACTTCCAGCCCAGATTGATGTACCCTACAAAACTGTCTCTAGAAATTAATGGAGAAACAAGATGCTTCCATGACAAAGAGGAACTGGGGGAGTTCATGACCACCAATCCAACCCTACAAAAAATACTGAAGGACATTCTAGAGAGAAAAAATCCTCAGGATTTCAGGTACAGTGGTAGAGAGGCCTCAATAAATGGGGCAGACAGTGGAATGAAGGAAAAAAGTAGACAACCAATGGCAGAAAATAGCATAGCAGAAATGAGGCAGAGAAGGTTGGCTATAATCTCTAACATAGATTGATACACTAACAAAAAGAAACACAGGCAGAGTAGATCAGGAGATAGGGTCCATCGAGATGCTCTGTATAGCAAAAATAATTAACCTGAAAGAGAGTTTATGGACAGAAAGTCAAATATGAGAAAACAATGCTCTATGTGACAGGGAACCAGAGAGAAATAGGGGCAGCTCCTCCAGCAGCTGCAGATAGCTGGAAAGACATGACACTTTTGTGTAGTGGAGAACTACTCAGCCATAATGAAGGAAAACCTGGAGGCTTTTGTAGATAAAGGAATACAACTTAAGATAAAGCCCATGGGTAAAAAGGTTCAGAACCATATAGGTAAACAGTGGGTTGCCCCCCTAATCTAATAACTAAAGGAGTTAGTGGGACCCAAAATGTATAATGCACCCTGTGAAAGTGAAAGGGGAGGAATTGTCTAAAAAAGGAAGGCAGAGGACATTGTTAATAGTGTATCAGGATTTAAAATCCACATAGTTCTTATCACTCTGTTTAGTTTGATTATGTTTTGTTCCAGTCTGTCTACTGGTACTAGATTTGAGGACACAGATAGCTATTCCAAAAATAGCAGGATATACTATGGTAACCATCCTTAATTTCCTATTAACTTAATCTGAAGCCCTGTATAACTTACACTTATTATGACTGATCTTATTTGAATCTGGTTTATTAGATCGCTGTTTTGTTTTGACTGATTTTATTCCAATCTGTTATGATTGATGGTATCAAGTCTGAGCGTATAGGCAACTACTCTGAAGAGGACAAGATTTGCTAGGATACCCACTCTGGTTTGACTGTTACCTGCTTTTGAAGTCTTATAATGTCTCCAATGTTTTGTTTTTATTAATATTCTTATGTACTGCTATGTTCAATTATACTATGCCTGATGAGATAGACAATTCTATTGAAGATAACAAGAGACATCATAGTAACCACCTTGTATTGTGGTTTTATGTCTTTTTTGTTTCTTGTTTTTCTAGGAATTTGTTTTGTTTTGTTTTGTTTTTCCCTCTAATACAGAAAGGATAGATACACATGTAGCGACTCATGCATGTGTAGAACTTCTAAACAGTTTTTGAGAACTGATTAATGCACAATGAAATGAACAACTACTTTGAAGAAAAAGAGACACTAAGGTACCCAGTGCTGATTCTGTAGCGTCATGATGTAAAATCCAGCAACACTATTATTCTTTGTTCAGAGTGATATTAGTGTGTTTTCTTTTGTTTAATTTCAACATACATGAAGGTATGGACAGCTATTTTGAAGAGAATGAGAGACACTATGGCAGCCATTGTTGACTTCCCTATTGTCTGGTCTTGAAGACCTATAATGCCTTCAGTATCCTGTTCAGATCAGTTTTATGCTATGTTGTTTTGTATGAATTCACTGTATGTGAAGATATTGACAACTATTTGGAAGAAAACAAGAGACAATATGATAGACAGTGAAGATCTCCGGTTGTCTGGCTTTGAAATCTGTGTCTCTTACATTGTTTTCTTATCTGTTTTGTTCTGTTTTATTATGTTTAATTTTACCCTCTTTAAAATAACATTTTAAAAAAATGCGCTGCAAGAAAAAAAAAATGCGCTGCGTCCTTGGCCACCTCGGTCACAGGGTCTGGCTCCACGTGACTCCTGCTCCTCCTCAAATCACGATGACCAGAAATGCTCAGCTAAGATTCTAAGTTCAATTAGCTCAGCTTCTTGGCTTTAATGGTGGCAAAACTTAAAAGTCCTCCAAAGGCTCGGGGTGGGGGGCGGTAACGAGCCACTGCTCATTACGTCTCATCACGAGGGCTTGCGTCTCGTCCGCAGCAGAGGGAAACATTCCTGCTGACTCAGGTGGGAATCCCCCATCTCTGTGGGCGCCATTACTTTGTTCTTGCAAACTAACTGGAGGGCATCGCACCACGGCTTGTTAAGATGTGGAATGAGGAGCCTCCTTGTTGCGAAGATGGGTAAATAAGAAGAGGGTCTCTCAGCCAGGGATGTAGCTCAGTGGCACAGTGCCTGCCTGGCAAGTGCAACGTCCTGAGTTTGATCCTCAGTGCCAGAACTTCACTATTTTTTAAAACACGCAGATGGGAGCAGTTTGGTTTGGTTTGTCACACTCATTATTTTGGGTGACAACAAAAACTTTAGTCTGTTTTCAAAAAGTTCTTTCAAGTGTTTTCTGAAAGATCTTTCTTTTTTGTGATTTTTTGAGAGAGGGTCTCACTATGCAGTTCAGGCTGGCCTTGAGCTCACTTTGCAGCCCAGGCCGGTCTCAAACTCACAACGATCCTCCTGCCTCAGCCTCCAGAGTGCTATCTCTTTAAAAATCACCTTTATCTTGAAGGTGGGAATTGGCAGTTATTTTTCATTTCCCATGAAGCTTGTCTGACAGCCATTTATTTTCCCAGTGATGGATCACAAAATCCAAACAATTATTTTCATTTGAAAGAGAACACTGCCTAATTCATCTTTAAGTCCAAGACTCTTTTAACTGCCTGGTACAACTCCAGTCACCCTGTGTGGAACAAACTATTTTTATGGCCACTCTCCACTTCATGACGAAGTATTGTACATATCCTTGTTTTTATCTTTAAATGAGCAGCACAGTACTGGTGATAGATCTCTCTTCAGTCCACAGCGTGGCTCATAACTTTTCCATCTGACGTTTATTTTAATACATAAATGTATTTTCTGTGGTCTGTCTTTCTTTGGAGATGCTGGACCTTTTAGCGGCTGATTCCCCAGCAGTCCCTGTTTCCTGGTGAGGGCTGTTGGCAGCTCTCAGGATCCCTCACAGGCCAGCAGGCTGCAGTGGCAGGAGGGGAAGCCGGCTGGGGAGGGGCTGAGAGCGGGGTGGGCCCCGAACAGGCCCTGCTGCTTTCCTGCGTGGCGGCCTCGTCAGCGTCACCACCCTCAGCTCCCCGGTTAAACAGTGCATTGGAGCAGCCGTTCCCTTGGTTCCTGCAGGTGGGTGAGCTCCTTGCCTGTCTGCACAGCGCGCTCAGGACCTGTGATAAAGGTGGCTTCTCTGCTTCCCTGACTGACGCAGCAGCCCTGCACGCCACATTCTCTGCTGTGCAGCCTCAAAGCCTGATTTCCGGGTCGCCTCTGCTCTGGGGACAGGTCGTGCTGGCCACACTCATGGGCATGCACAAAAAGGAGGTGCTGAGGGTGGCGTAGGAGCTCATTGCTGCGAAGCTCCTCTGCGGCCTGGAGGATGGAAGTCTCCAGCAGCAGTGCAGTGAGCACAGCTGACGTTTCTTGCAGTGATTGAGTCTCCTTGCTGGAAGCCACCGTATCAACAATGCCTAAAGATACAATGAATTCTACACTCATTTGGGAAAGACTCACAATACCAAGTGTTGGCAAGGACTTGGGCAATTGCAACTCTCATATACCACTACTGGCAGGAGAGCTAACTGGTGGAATAGCTGGGAGAAACTGCCAAAGAAAGATCTCTCATAACAAGCAAGCCCATCCCACTGTTCCCACCCAACGCAAATGCACACGTGTTCACCAAGAGGCATGGACTAGTGTGTGGACAGAGGCCTCAGGGGTCACAGCCAACAAGTGGAAACTGCTCCGAGGCCCCTGTGGGGAGAGCAGATGCCTATGACAAAACGCTGCTCACCAGGACGCACCACCAGACAGTGAGGCATGCAGGCCCGGCCCCTGCTCTGCACCACAGCCTGGCCCGTCTCTGCACCCAGGGTGACGGCCATGGGCCTTTGCTTGCGAGGAACAGAAGCCAAGCTGGCCCGAATCACCACGTGACCGAGTGCAGGATGAGGGTATAAAGCAGAGGGAGCAGAAAGGGAAACAGGAGCTGGGCGCCCAGGAGCGTGGGGGGCTGTCCTGCAGCAGGGCCTGCCGAGGCCATCGTACTCCCTCGTGTCTTCTGCCCGTCACGTCCCACCTGCTGCTCCCTGGGGTCACAGTCACAGGCGCCCCACGAGGACGACCTCCCCAAAGGCCCAGTGTGTTAGGAATGTGGGCGGGGCTGGGGCCACGTGTGTCGCAGCTATTTTAGTGTTCACTGATTTGTGCACAGAGTTAGTCCGTGTGCAGGGGTTTTAATGGATTCATAAAGATCGTACATATTTATGGACACCGTAAAGGGACACATTCATGCCCACGACAGGGTGGGTACACATAGCTGTGGCCTCAAACACTTAGCTCTTCTTTATGGTGACAGCATTCAACATCCTCCCTTGGGCTATTGAACAGCTGGATAATCACGTGGTGTTTGCACACAGAGGGCAGCAGGAGAGAAACTCCCCCCCGGGACCCCAGCCCAGGGCCCTCCTCCGAGCTCATCGGCACATTCTCCAGACATATTCTGCACCCAAAAAGTACATTTTTGGCTTGGCGTGATGGCACGCGACTATAATCCCAGCACTCAGGGGCCTGAGGCAGGAGGATCGCCACAAGTTTGAGGCCAGCCTGGACTACATAGCAAGACCCTGTCTCAAAAAAATGAAACAGAACAACCCAAAAATAATAATAATACTTCTTTAAATACCTGAACTGGGAGGAAAAAAATTCAGAACGATCAATAAAGATGTGAAGACATTTCCCATTTCACTAGAAAACAGGCAAACTAAAACTTCGAGATACAGTCCTATCAGGTTAGTAAGCAAGTTGAAGCCTGATCACACTGGCTGTTGCCAAGAACGGGGTTCTGAGGCTGCGCGTTCGCACCTTCCTGGCGGTAACATAAATGTGAGTAGCCACGGGGAAGTGAGCCTGCAGTCGGTAATGAAAACACGATGGCACTGCTCACAACCCTGAGTGTGCGCAGCGCTCTGACGGCACGCACGGTTCACACTCGGAAACGTGTGCCCCGCCGTCAGGGCTGAGAGCCAGCCTGTCGCGCGTGGGGGTGGCGCGCCCCAGAGCTGCTCCCAGCCTCCTCGTGTCAGATGTGGACGGCTTCTCTGGGGGCTCGGGGCCCACGCGGGTGTGGCCCGAGCAGACCCGAGGTCGCTGCTGGGCCGCGCAGGGAGCTTTCCAGCGGCGGGGGCCGAGAGTGGGTCCGCGCCTACAGGCCGGGGTGCAGGGCTGCGGGAGCGCAGGGGGAGGCGCGTGCGCGGACAGAAGCGGGCGCTGGGCCGGCGCTGGGCTGCTGGGGTCAAGGAGCCCTGGCTGCCTGCAGGTGTTCGCTGCCCCCGCCCGGGGCCCACTGAGGCCCCCAGAGCGCAGGAGGAAGGCGGCCAGAGAGGGCTGGTGCCTCCGTACCGGAGAGCACTGGATGCGCCCCGTCCCACTTTGGAGAGAACAGCGCCGCCTGGCGGGGACTCGTGCAACCCCAGCCATGGGGCTGAGACTGGGTCTCTAAGCCAGGCGGGTGCTCCATGACAGTGGCAGCAAAGAGAATGGGAGAGGAAGCAGGGGCAAAAGGGTGCAAGATTCTAGCGGGGCACTGTTGTGCTTGCCTGTAATCCCAACATTCTGGGAGGCTGAGGCAGGAGGATCGCTGTGAGTTTGTGTCCAGCCTGGGCCACAAGGGAGACCCTGGTTATACAGAGACACTGCCCCCCCACCTGGCCATGAGGTGAGTCTTCCTGTCTTGAAGAAGCAGTCCTTCCTCTAGGACACAGCCTCGGATGAGTGAGGGGAACAACAAAGCAGAAAGCTCACAATTCCTCCTCCCTGGTGCAAGGAGGGCCCCTCCTACCTCCTCGGAGGGATTTCTTTGGGAAATGAGCCGCTGCAGATCCTGTCTGCTGTGTGCAGATCTCTCCGGCTCCCTGCCAGCTTCCCACCACCCTGTAGCCGGGCCCTTTCTTGGGGACAGGAGCCATTACGGTGTGCGCCTGGCTCCTGGTCCAGTTTTCCTGTCTGCAGAAGCCACCATGGTGACCGAGGGATACAGGACGAACCAAGTGTGATGCTGGTGCCATCGCTGGTACACTGTCCTCAGGGGTGTTTGGGGGCTGAGTTCAGGGCCTTCACACCGAGCCACGTCCCCGCCTTTTTTATTGTTGAGACAATGGCTAGTTTGGCCAGGCTGGACATGAACTCGCCATCCTCCTGCCTCAGCCTCTACCGGGATTACAGGCTTTGCCATCACTTTGGCTGCCAGCCTTCCTTTCTGCACTGTTTATGAAAGAGGCAGATATAAATAGCAGGATTGAAATGTGGAAGCCAGGAATTCCCCCCTGCAGCCCACGCTGGGCTTCGAGGACCAGGAAAGCTAGAGACCGTGCTGCCGGCTGCCCATGGCTCAGGAAGGGCGACGTGGGGTGCGGAGCGACCAGGCCCACGCCGAGAGGGGCGCGGGCGTCCAGAGACTGAGAAACCACAACTGAAGCACAAAGAAACCAAGGGAAAGCGCACAGTAACCATGGCAACAGAAATTAATGAACCAGTAAGCGCAGGACAAACAGTCACTGAAGCCGGTTCCTGGAGCCACCAGGAAGGTGGAGGGCTTGGGCGAGGGTGGTGAAGACTGCACCCCCGGCAGGGAGGGGGCATCGCTCAGGTCCCGGGGAATCTCGAGGGTGACATGAGGCCCCGAGGGTGAGCAGGGCCTGCGGGCGGGCAGCAGGATCCGATTTGGCTCCCGCGCTCTCGCCTGGACATCTAAGGACAAGGGGGCCTGGGGGCTGGGGCCGCAGCTCTGTCCCTTAGTCGGTGGCCTTGCAGAGGCACAGGCTGACCCGGCCTCTCCTGTGAGAGGCCTTGAGGGCCCCAGGCAGTGACCACAGCAGAGCCCGGTGTGGGACGGAATGGGAACCGTGATGCCCGAGTGCGCTGTGCCCCTGCTGCAAGGGCTGGGGTGGGGATCGGGGGCCGGCGGGCCACACGGTCACCACACAGTGACACAGGGACACATGGCCTCCTGGGACTGCGCAGCAGCCCTTGCCAGCCCCGGGGCGCGGGAAGGAACTCCCAATCGAGTATTGCCAGGCTAGGCCTAGCAGGATGCAAAGGACGGCCAATGGTGACCGATGATCCGTGCTGACGCTGTGAGTCAATATTGTTTAGGACAGCGTGCATTTCCTACAGGGATTCCTACATGATTAGCGCAACAGATGTAGTTATACATAGATGCCTTTAGTGTAGTTCAACTTTGTTCATTTGTTTTGTTTTTTGAGACAGATCTATGTAGCCCAGGCTGGGCTCCAACTCTGGGCAATCCTCCTGCTTCAGCCTCCCAAGTGCGGAGATTATAGGTATGGGCCACCACACCCAGTTAAACTCAAAGTTTATTAATGATTTTTAGAAATAAATCTTAGGAAATTCCTAATGATGGTCAGTATTACAGAAAGACACCTGGGCAGATGTAGCCTCCTGTGAGAGGCTGGACACTGCTCCCAGGACAGGACAAGGCCCCCTGTCTGTCACCTCGCTTGTCCAGCATGGTTCCAAGCCCTACAGGGTCACAGGTGGGAGAAAGGAGCTCCAAACTGCAAGTGCGGGAAAGCGGGGGGCAAGGCCATGATTTTCTCAGATAATGTGGCCGTGTGTGGGGAACCATGAGAGTCCCCCAGTGGACCTCCTGGACACGGACCAGGGGCTCCAGCATGATTTATTAGTAACAGAGCAAGGTTTCAGCAGGAAGCTTTGCTGGTACCGGGGATCCAACTCCAGACCTTGCACTTGCAGGTCAGGTGCTTACGCCGCTGAGCTAAACCCCCAGCCCAGATGCCTTTCAGAGTGGCAAGGACGGAGATCAGAAGAGTGGAGACAAATCTAGCGACCGCTGTGCGTCTGGAGAACCGTGAAATACTAATCATGCTGACAAAGTAAAACAAGCCCAAAGGGACAGAATGCTCGAGGGGGCCGGCCGGGCTCCCACACCCTGCCGTGCCAGCAGGCCTCTCCGCGGCACCCATGAACCATTCCAAGAACTTCATGTGGTCAGTGTGGTGGCACACACCTGTCATCCCAGTACTCGGACACTGAGGCAGGAAGATCGCCATGAGTCCCAGGCCAGCCTGGGTGGGCTACAGAGAGAGACCCTGTCTCAAAAAAAGCCCCCAAAATAAGTAAGTACATAAATAAAATAAAATAAAGTAAAATAAAATAAAATAGAACTTCATGTGACTTCAATCTTGTGGATTTGCCTCTCCTTTGGGTGTTTTGTTTTGCTTTGCTTTCAGTACCAAGGATCGAGCCCAGGGCCTTTGCATTGAGCTGCAGCCTCAGTCTTTCTTAATTTTTAATTTTGAGACAAGGTCTTGCTAAGTTTCTAAGTTGCCAGTGATGGGCTGGAACTTGTGATCCTCCTGCCTCAGCCTCCTGAGTGCTGGGATGACAGTCCCCTGCTCGAGGAGAGAGCCCTTTGCTCCCCTCACCCTTCTCCTCCCTCCGCCTCTCGGTCCCCTTCCCTTTCACACGAAGCTTGGTCTTCCAGTTTCCTATTATCCACCCTTCGTTTTGCTCTGTGATTTATACTTTGATTCTCATGTAGGAGAAACTAGGATGGAAGCACGTAGCCAGGCGCAGTGGTACACTGGAATTCCAGCATTCTGGAGGCTGAAGCATAGTCACTGATTCAACGTCAGCCTGGGATACATAGTGAGACCCTGTCTCAAAAAAAAGATTTTATGTTGGGCTGGGGATTTAGCTCAGCGGCATAAGCACCTGTCTTGCAAGCCCGTGGTTGTGAGTGCGATTCCCAGGACCGATAAAAAGAAAAAAAACAGATTTTATGCTGCGTGTCCGATTTATTTCACATGTGGTCTCAAGGTGCCTCCACCTTCCTGCGGACCACCCAGGCCCACGCTTCTTTATGGTGAGTAGAGCTCCATGGTGTGTAAATATCACGTTTTCTTTGTCCATTGACCTGCGGATGGCCGGGTAGGCAGCTCCTAGATTTGGCTGTATGTGCTATGAACGTGGGAGTGCGCTTACTGCTGTGATAGGATGGCTTTAACTCTTTCGGGAAGACAAGACACCAAGAAGGGAAAGTGCCGGGTCAAGTGAAACGTCTAGCCCTTGTGTTCTGAGGAATCTCCACACTGATTCCTAATTTGCGTTCTTCATTTGGGGAGAGTCTCGTTTTCTGCGGTCTTTGTGTATTCTGTGTCAGTCCTTTGCCCGGCAGCAGCTGCCGAGGCTTCTCCCTACTCCGCAGACTGGTCCCTTTCTACTGTTTCTTCTGCCGTGCAAAGGTTTTCATTTTGCTATGACCCTATATGTTGATTCTTGGCACTATCTGTCGTGCCATTGGGGTCCTGTTTACCAGGTTCATGCCCACTCCTATGACTTCACTAGTTTTACCGATTTTATCTTGCAATCGATTTCACATTTAGATCTTAGATTTTAGTCTAGTGCAGGGTGAGAGACACAGGTCCAGCTTTGGTCTCTGTGTGTGAATTGTCAGCTTTCCCAGCACTGTTTATGAAAGAGGCTATCTCTCCCCGGTGATAACAGCCCTTTTTCTGGGGTGGATGGAATCTCTGGGTTGTTTCAATTTGCATTTCTTGAGTGACTAGTGACCTTGAGCTTTTTTTACTTTGCTGTGTATACTGTATCTGACGGGCCTGTTCATGTCGGGTGCCCATTTTTGGGCTGGGCCTAGATTTTGGGGTCTCATTGGAGCTCTCTGTATATTCTACACATCAGGTCTTTGTCATAGTAAAAACTCTGCCCCTCTGTGGACTCTCTTCACTATGCTGGTGGCTTCTTTTGCTGAGCGGAAGCTTTGTAATTCAATGTGACCCCAGCTTCACAGGTTGGAGGCGGGGCTTTCCCCTGCCGGTTCAGGGCCCCCACAATCAGATCTGAAAGAGAGCTTACTCCAGCGCCTCCCAAACTGTGTGCCAGGGAAGCAGGGGCCCAAGAACTCCCAGTGCTGCCAGGGGACGCTTTGTTCCATCCACCCATCCATCCATCCATCCATCCATCCATTCATGGGATGGAGACTCCCTGTGCTCACACTGACCTCCAACTCCTAGGCTCACGTGAGCCTCCTGCCTCAGCCTCCCTGGTAGCTAGGACCATGCACAGGGCGTTGGAAGGTGCAGAAGTTTCAGGATGACCATGGGTGTGCTTGCCCAAGAGCACTCTGGGAGGATGAGACAGGAAAATTGCAAGTTCAAATCCAGCCTGGGTAACTCAGGCACTTGGTGAGACCTTGTCCTAAAATTTAAGGGGGTGGGGTGAAGCTGTGAAGGTCCTGGATTTGCTCCCCAGTACTGAAAAAAGTAAGCACAGGCTTCCTGCCTACTCCAAAGAGCAGTCCACCCACAGCCCCCTCGGCTGAGGCTCCTTCCATAGGACGGAGGCGAACAGTCCTGGCCCCCAAGGAGTCCAGGAGGCCGCGTGGCTCGCCGGTTTCCACCTGAGACACCGGGCCGCTCTCGCTCCCCCCGTCCCCAGCCGTCTCCCCACTGCTCCCCGCTGTGGCTTCCACTGCCGGGCCTTCCCGTGGCGAGGTGACTCTCGGGCCCCTTCCTGTGGCAGCCCCACTCTCCAGAGCAGGCACACACATGGTCCCTGCTCTCATGGCCACGCGCTTTCTCCGCTGGCCCTCTGGACCCACAGCGCCTCCTCCGAGTGGATGCCATGCGAGCTGCCTGGCCTGGAGACTGGTGGCCCAAGAGCAAGGGGCACCGTGACCCAGGGACCCCAGTCTTCTCCT
>PVJX010029084.1:0-23258 GCA_004027295.1 Dolichotis patagonum
TGTTACGGGTTCATGTTTCTGGATCCATTCTGTCAACCTATTTCTTTTGATAGTTTAATTCAGGCCATTTACATTTATGGATATGACTGATAGATACTGGTACGACTTTGTGATGTTATGTTGCAATAGTTTGCTTTCTGCTTACCCCCCTTATTTAATTGCTTGTCCTACCTGGTGGTTTCTTTCTGTTGTACCGGGGCTTGTGGTCATTTTTATCTCTGTCTAGTATGTCTTTCAACAGTTTTTCTAGGCTTGGTTTGGTGGACATGAATTTCTTCTTTGTCATGGAAATATCTTGTTTCTCAATTAAATTTTAATGAAAGATTTGCTGGGTGTGTCAGTCTGGGTTTAAAGTTGTTTTCTTTCAGGGCTTGAAATATCTCACTCAAAGTACATCTTGACTTGAGAATTTGTGCTGAAATGTCTGCTGTGATTGTAATGGGCTTTCCTCCATGGGTGACTTGTGTCTTTTCTCTAACAGCTTTTAGTATTCTGTTTTTATGTTGTGTGCCTGAGATCTTAAATATTCTGTGACTGGGCATACGTTTATGTTGGTTGTGACTTTTGGCATTCTGTATGCCTCATTTATCTGCATATCAGGTTTTTCCCCATGTTTGGGATATTTTCTCCTATTATTTCTGTGATTATTTTAGTTATGTCATTTGCATTGACTCCAGTATCTTCACTAATGCCTATTAGTTTTATATTGTTGCTCTTGGCATTATCTTAAAGCTTCTGGATTGTCATTTCATGCTGATTTGTTATTTTTAAAAGTTCTACCCTTTCTTGATCACTAATTACGGTCCTGTCATCAAGGTCCGACATCCTAGCCTCAGCTTCATCTAAACAGTTTTGCATGCTTTCAATAAAATTTATTGTTCCTTGGATGTCTCTTTCAGTCTGCTTCATGAATTCTGCTTGTTTTGTACATTGTTCAATTAAGATTTGAATCAGTTTCCCATGTTCCTGTACTTTTTTCTCTATTTCTTCTTTAGCTGGACTCAGCAATTCCTTTACTAAGGTTGTTACTTCTATCTTTACCTGGGAGAGTACTTCTAATTTGATTTCCTCTATGGCCTCATGGAGTTCTTTTTTTATTTCATTCACTATCTTTTCAGAGATTTCCATTGTGTTACTTTTGGGTCCTCTATTTCAATGTCTCCTGTACTTGCACCTGGTGGACTCAGTGTTTGAGATTGCATTTTGCTTTTCCATTTTGCCATTTTCCCCTTTCAAGTTAGCGTTTGGTTCTTCATACCCACTAGTGTGAACTGTTGGTAGTGTGTATCTTCGTGTCCTACTGTAAGGTTGATGTTTTTCCAGTTGCTGGGTCCCACAGTGAATAGGTGGGTCAGTCACCTGACTTCCTGCTGCAGGGCCTGTTGGGTGAGTCCTATATTCTTCCTGGGCTGACAAACCTAGTAGTATTGATCTAGGTCAACCTTTAGTTCCTGTTAGTACTTTATCTTCAGGTTATTCTAGATTATCAAATCTTCCTGTATATAGTGTTTGTGTTGGCTGAGGTCCTATTGTGTCCCTATTGTTTGCCTGTGTGTCTCATAAGCCCTTTTGATGTTCTTCATGTTGGGGCAGTCCTCGGCACACTCCAAACCCTGCCTGCTGTTTTCTGTGTGTAGGAAGGGATCACCCTCAGTTTTGTCAGACTTATCAAGGCCTTACATTTGGTTTGAGGGAGCTTTACTACTGGCCCTATTTACCCACTGTATACTTCTATTTTAGTGGTATACTCACCACACTGACTGAAGCCAGCTGAGTTCTTGTTTTGGTGAGGCAGTCATTTAATCTCTCTTCAAGCTACAACAGATAGTGCACTGTAGTCTAAAGTTCCTCTGGGCACAGAGTTTCAAGTTTGCCCTGTGTCATGGTTTATGTTGGTGGCCCCTAGGCCTCATGCATTTGCATTGTACATTTGTGACTGGTTTATTGTCTAGTGCTTGGTTTGATGGTGTCAGTGTTACACCCTCCTAGGGGGTGGAGCCAGGATGTGATGTAATGGCAGGAAAATGGTGTGTCTCTCTTTTGCCAATTTCCACCTTGCTGTTGGCAGCCACCATGAACTGCAGCCCCAACATGCCACCCTGCCTTGGAGCCAACTGAGTATGGACTAAAACCTCCTCAAACTGTAAGAAATAAACCTTTTCTTTCCCAACTTTGGGCATCAGGTGTTTTGTCTCAGCGATGAGTAAAAATTAACTAAGACACCCTTTGTGCTGGGATTTCAAAAGAGCGCATTTGTCAGGACTCTGGGTGTGTTCCAGGCCCTGCTGTCTGCTTGGGGTTCACTGAGTGTAGTCTGATTATGCCCACTGGACCTTCTTGTGCCTTGCGGTGGTATCAGATGCAGGTCAGGTCTTACTGCCTGGGCACAGAGTTCCAAATTTGCCCAGTGTGTGCTGGGATTCTGCCACCAGGGCACATGCAGTCAGGGCCCAGGGTGCATTCCAGGCCCAGATGGTTACGTGGAGTTCATTCTATATGACCTTTTTAGTTTTTCTGGGAAAATACCCAGGAGAGGAATAGCTGGGTTGAATGGCTCTTCCAATCTTAGTCTTCTCATAATTCTCCATACTGATTTCGATAGTGGTTGTACCAGTCTACACTCCTACCAACAGTGGAGCAGTGTTCCTTTTCCCCCACAGCCTCGCCAACATTTGTTATCAGTTGATTTCTTCATGGCAGCTATTCTTTCCAGAGTGAGTTGATATCTCAGTGTTGTTTATTTTGCATTTCTCGAATGGCCAGTGGTGGTGAACATTTCTGCACATATTTATTTGCCATTTGTATATCTTCATATGAGAACTGAGTGTTCATCTCAAATGCCCATTTTTGGAGAGGGTGTTTGAATTTGGGGGGAGTTGATGTTTTTCAATTCTTTATATGTTCTTGATATAAGTCCTTCATCTGCAGGGTTGCTGGCTAAAATTCTTTACCATTCTGTGGGTTTTCTTTTCACTCTAATGGTGATTTCTTTTGAAGTGAAGAAACATTTCAATAATATGAGATCCCAGTTGTTGATTCTCTGAAGTGTTTCCCATGCAGTTTGTGTTTTGTTCATGAATTCTCTGTCTAGCCCTATGTCTCCAAGACTTCTACCTACCTTATCTTTCAGTAGACTTAGTGTTTCTGTTTTATTGTTTAGGTGTTTGATCCACTTAGACTTTAGTTTTGTACATTGTGATAGACACTGATCTAGTTTTAGTCTTTGGCATGTGGAGAGCCAGTTTTTCCAACACCATTTCTTAAAGAGGCTATCTTTCCTCCAGTGAACATATTTAGCCCCTTTGTCAAATATCAGGTGGCTGAGTGTCTTTGTACTTATACTTGCATCTTCTAATCTGTTCCATTCATCCTCAGGTATATTTTTTGTCAGTATCATGCTGATTTTATCACTGTGCCTTAGAGTACAGTTTCAAATCAGGAATTGAGATGCCTCTTGCCTTGCCAGAATTTCCAAGAAGGCTTTTTTTTTCTTACAGAATGTGTTTTGCCTTGAACCTAGGGAAAATATTTCCCTGTGGTTTTAACAAAATAATGTAAGACTTGGGGGCAAAGTTGCAGTCCAGAAGCCCTTGCGCAGAAGACAAGATGGAGAAGACCTCCATAGCCATCATCACCTTCCCCTTGCTGCTGTGGTACACTGGGTGGAAGGTGATCCACACACTGCAAAATACTAGCATACTGAATGTCAGGAACTTGGCTTCATTGAAGGTGTCAGGAAGGTTTCTGGCCTGGAAAGCTACCATGAACCTGAGAAGGGCCAGGTAGACCAGGTATCCCAGGACACAGTACAAGGCAATGAGAGAGCCTTTGTTGCACACAATGATGATGTGACCATGTTCAGAGTGTGCATCTGTGTCAATGTAGGGTGGATTTGTCCCCATCCAGACTCCACAGAGAGCGTTTTGGATCAGAGAGAAGATGGGGATGATATAGTTTGGTGCCCCTGATACCAGCAACTGCCTCAACCTTCTGCCTGGAGCAGTCACCTTAGCATTTGAATTTGTTTCTACACACAAAATAAAAGAACAGTATATAGAGAATAACTTCTGTATGATATTGCTTGTTATTTATTTTCCTTTCAAAATTTGGCATATGCAGGAAAGCTTTCTATTTTTGCAAAGTAATAAAGGATGTACCTTTATTACTTTTCTTATGTCACTTATTTCATCTATATCAAAACTTTATAAATTATTTACCAGATAGTCAGTGAACAATCTTATATTAGGAAGCCAACATGATTGCTAAGTCCCAGGGAAATATATATGAAGAAACATTGAAAGAAAAATTGTTCCATTATTGAGCCTCTGCATCTATGAATGTGCTGTCTGCAGCCACCAATTTAAGTTTTATTGTCAAAGGAGTATTTCAATAATTTAACTTTGGTATCTTTCAAAACCATTACACTATATATCACTACATATTTTATGATTTTTAAATGTTACAAAAATCAATTTTCAAAAATCTTTTATAAGTGCCTTATGACTGAGGTATAGAAAAAAGGTTTCATTTTTGTGATAATCTCATATTCCATAAGTAGGAAATTCAATATCATTTTACTTATTTCCATGTATTTTATACTTAAAAACTATTTTGGCTGGAAAATTCTATCATACATATTTCTCTCCCCCCCTTTTATGTGTTTTCTCTATTGTACTGCCCATGGTGTAGAGTGTGGCAGTAGTATGATGGTGAAAGTTGTTATCTCATTGTTTCTTTAAAAAAAAACCCAAATTGTAAAGTGTGCTATAGGATAACATAAACACCATTATTGGGGGGTGACATTCTCCTATACCTTATTTGGTAATAAATGATTTGTAGTTTTTAAATCACAGTGATGTCCAACTTTATTATATTATCACCATTTAGTAGTATCATTTTTTATTTTACTAGGAGCTAGTGCATTTAACTATGTTTTATAAACTCATTTTGCTCATGGTATGCCATCCCTGAAATATCTACTTCAGTTTGGAATAGGACATATGAATTTAGTTTAAAAAGGAGTTTAAACTGTGAACTTGTTTCTTCTAAGTGTGATTTCAGCTATGAGAAATACAATGTATTTTCTGACAAAATGACTTGGTTTTCCTCTTTTCCTCTGCTCTGAATGAGGTTAACATTAATATATTTTTGAATGCTTATGCATTTTGCTTCTAATATTCATAATCAACAAATATTTGGCATGAAATATTAGACTATATACTCCTATAAGTTAAGAGAGATGGTAATATGGAGATACTTCTGCTATAGAGACTTAATTTTTGTCTTAGGACTGTTTTGCTGTTTTTCTGTGATTTTATATATTTCAAGGCATAGGGTGATATGAAATTACTTATATTTTCATAGAAAATTTTTTCCTATAACAGTACTAATGGCGAAATTTCTGTCATATTATGTTAGCTTTAAATTTTTATCTCTCTTTTTGATGAATTATACTCAGAGTTGTCAATTTTTGTTACTGGAATCACATTTAACTCTACTCATTTTCTCACTGTCTTAATTTTTAAAATATTACTTTGAGACTGTATCCCAACTTTTACTTCTTCCTGTTTAATTTGTTTTTTTTTCTAGTATGTAATGAATATTTCTTTTTTCTTTAATTGGAGGTTTTTGTTTTTGTTTTTGTTTTTTTGTACAAAGAATCAAATACATGACCTGGTGCTTGCTAGGCAGGCACGTATGCTGCTGAGCTAAATCCCCAGCCTGTAATGAATATTTCAAATGCAGAACTTCACCTTTTTTATTTAAATACAGAGCAACTCAAAAGTATATAGAATATAGAATATAGAATATAGAATATAGAATAAACATTTGTCTCTGTGTATATTAGCTTCAATTCTCAGGGTTTTCAGATGTACGTGATTTTTAATTTGTGCTTTGATATATTCTATACTCTATATACTATTGAGAATTTTCATACCAGAAGCAAGTATTAACTGATATTAGTGGGTGCATTATTCTCTATATGGGCAAATACAACATTTTATAAAAGTACATTATCCTCATACTTTGTGGAGAACATATTTTCAAATAACTACATAACACAGTGAATAATCAGTACTGATGTATTTCAGGGAACATTTGAAATCATACTAAATATATTTTGAAATCAAAACAAGGTTGGGGATTTAGCTCAGTGGCATAAGTGCCTGCTTGGCAAACATGAGATCAATCCATGGTACAAAAATAAATCAAAACTTGTATCAGCCACAAAACCAAATTAGAAAATATTCAGTGGGAAGAAGATTCCACCATGTCATGGATTGTAGGAAATTTAAATATTTCCAAAATGGTACTTATGGTATGGAACAATTTTTAACATTGGATTATTGTAGATTTTATATAGTATATTTCAATGCTCATCCTCATTTTATCAGTTTTAATAACATGGTGTTTTCCTTTCAGTTATTTGACTACTCTATCGATGGTGAATATGTCATTTTTGCCATTTCTAGTAACCCTAGAGGTTTTATGCCACCTGTTTTTATTCTGATATAACACTAAAGCTATGATATCTGTGAAACTGCCTCTGACACCTTCACAAAATGTACATAACTTTTTAAGTGCCTTATTCTGTGTGCATATCATCCTTGCAGTTCTGTAGTACAAACTTTAATTAATGCTATAGTATGTCTCACCACTCAGCTATGCATTCTAGCAGAATGAGGATTAAAACTTAAGAATTAAATTGTATTGTGTTATAAGCATTTCATACATCAAAGACATCCTCCTGTCTCCAGAAACAACTCACTCTCTGTGATTATGTGCTTTGTATGACAAATAGTGTCAGCCACTGGAAAATGAAGTTGTGCCTGATCTTTTCTTGACTGTAATCTTGCTGTGCTTTTTAAGGTTGTAAGGAGTTGGCTATAATCATGCTCCATGTTAAGATTCATGATGTAGGTGAAACTTAGATACTGTGGGGTAGGGGAAAGGGCTTGTCTTCAGAATAGAATGCTTTTAATGAGATGAGAAAAATAATTCAATGTCGGTAGGTATGGTGGTGCATAAGTGCTATTCCAGAAAATTAGTAGGCTGAGACATGATTCTTGAATTTTTGAGGAAATTAGTGCTATTCTGTACTATAATTACAATAAAAGAAGCTGAGGAAATAGATCATTGATAGAACACATTTTGGGTTAATTCCTAGCTATATAACAAATACCAAACAAAAAATTAATAAGAATGGAACAAAAGGAAAAAGGAATTTGAGTGCATTTCAAAGGTGTAAATGTGATTTCCAGCCACTCAATAACACTCAGTATAACAAATAATTTGATAACTGAAGGAAGGATTTTATCATCAGTGTCCTCTTCAAGAATTTTTCCAGGCAGGAAATCTCCCAGAGACCAGCATCGTGGCCTGACTCTTTGCGGCTGGGAACCTCCCAGACCCTCAGAGTCACCTGGGCTGTTTGGATTGGGAACTTTGCAGAGACTGGCATCTCAGGCTGACTGTTTGGGACTAGCAGGCCCACCCTTCATCCACAGGGAACTTCCTGGAGACTGGCATCTTGGCCAGGTCTGTTTGGGCCCGTAGCCCCACTCTACACCCACAGGAAATCTCCCAGATCCAGCATCGTGGCCTGACTTTTTGGGACCGGGAACCTTCCGGACCCACAGAGTTGCCTGCGCTGTTTGGATTGGGAACTTTGCAGACACTGGCATCTCGGCCAGGTCTGTTCAGGACCAGAAACTTTGCAGAAACCAGCATTTTGGCCTGACACTTTGGGACATGAGGGCTGAACCTTCACCCGCAGGGAACCTCCTGGAGACCTGCCTGGGACAAAGTACAATGGCCTGGTCTGCCTGAGTTTCCACAGGCTCCAGGTTGAACATGCCCAGCATCTGCCTTACAACTTAGGGAGCCAGGAGGCCACAGAGGGGAGTTAGGACCCTGTGAGGAAGCCAAGAGCCTTTGGGGAAGCCACTGCCCCTCCAGGAACTGAGGGTGTAAGAGGTAATTTACCACACATGCAGAGAAAGCATTGGAACACTGCTCAAAGCAAGGAAATATAGAAAAATGACAAAAGGAAAGACCAAAAGGCAGGCTCAAAGCTCTAGCCCTCTCCAAGAAAGCTTAGAAGCAGTGTACATAGAAGAAAAAGGAAGCCATACACCTGAAATGTCTTAAATGATATCAAATGAAATAAATATGCAACTAGGGAAAGCTATGGAGAAATTCAAATCAGAAATACTTGCCCAAGTAAAAGAAGAATTGACAAAAATAGTGGAAGAAATAGTGAATGCATCTAGTGAAAACACTGCTAAAAAATTAGAGGAACAAAGCAAACAGATAGAATCCCTGAATTAACAATATAACAAACAAACAGAATGCATAAAGCATATTAAAAGAGATATGCAGGAAACCAAAAATTTTATTGAAAGCTGTTAAAACCGCCTCAATGAAAGTGAAGATAGAATTTCAGACCTCCAAGATAAGATTGCAGCCAGTGAACAGGGACGTTCTCTAAAATAGACCATATACTAGCCCACAAAACATATTTAACTAAATGCAAAAGAATTGAAATGATCCCATGCATGTTATTGGATAATAGTGCTGTGAATCTAGAAATTAATGATAAAAGAAATTGCAAAAAACCTACAAACACATGGAAAATGAATAATACACTCCTGAGCAATCAGTGGGTCACAGAGGAAATTAAAGAAAAAATTAAACAATATCTACAAGTAAATGAAAATAGAGACACAACTTGCTGGATTTTGTGGGATGTAATGAAAGCAGTCCTCAGAGGAAAATTTATTGCATTGAGTTCCCACATCAGGAAGACATAATGAACACAAATAAACAACCTGATACTACAACTCAAACAGCTAGAAAAAGAAGCGCAAGCCAAGCCCAAAGCCAAAAGAAGGGAGGAAATTATAAAAATTAGAGCAGACATTAATGCAATAGAGACTAAGAAAACAGTACAAAGTAACAATGAATCAAAGAGTTGGTTCTTTGAAAGAATAAATAAAATTGATTAGCCCCTGGTCAACCTTATTAATAAAAGGAATGGAAAAACTCTAATTGATGCAATAAGAAATGAAAAAGGTGAAATTACTACAGACTCAGTGGAAATACAGAAGATCATCAACACCTACTTTGAAAACCTCTACTCTCATAGGTCCGATAACACAGAAGAAACAGACAGATTCTTAGATACATATGAACTAGCAAAGCTGGATCAGGAAGATGTAAAACTGCTGAATAACCCAATTTCTATTACTGAAATTGAAAATATAATTAAGTCCTTGCCTACAAAGAAGAGTTCAGGCCCAGATGGATTCACTGCAGAATTCTAAAGAAATACAAAGAAGAGTTATTTCTAACACTCCTGAAACACTTCAATGAAATTGAAGTGGAAGGAATTCTTCCTAAATCATTCCTGGAATCAAATATCACTCTAGTACCAACTCCAGAGAAAGACTCAACTAAAAAATAGAACTATATGCCAATCTCCCTGATGAATATAGATGCAAAACTTCTCAATAAAATATTGGCAAACAGGATGCAGCAAATCAGCAAGAAGATCATATAACATGACCCAGTAGGATTCATCCGAGGAAGGCAGGGTTAGTTCGACGTATGGAAAAAAATAAATGTAATCCACCATATCAATACAGCCAATAGGAAGAGCCACATGATCATATCTATAGATGCAGAAAAAGCTTTTGATAAAGTCCAACACTCATTCATGATAAGAACCTTACAGAGAATTGGAATAGAAGGTCTTTATCTAGGTCATCTATGACAAACCAAAAGCCAGCACCATATTAAATGGTCAAAAACTGAAAGCCTTTACATTAAAATCAGGCACAAGACAAGGATATCCATTATCACCACTGCTATTCAACATAGTACTGGAAATACTATCCAGAGCAATGAGTCAGGAAAGAGAAATAAAAGAAGTAAAGATAGGAAAAGAGGAAGTTAAATTATCATTATTTGCAGATGACATGATACTTTAAAGAGAAGACCTCCAAAACTCTATTGAAAGACTTCTAGACATAATTAAGAAATTCAGCAAGGTATCCTGATACAAAGTCAATACACAAAAATCAATAGCATTTCTATACACTAACAACAAAAGTACTGAGAGAGAAATAACAGAAACTACACTCTTTCCTCTAACATCCAAAAAAATGAAATACTTAGGAATTAATCTCACGAAAGAAGTAAAAGAGGTATACAGCAAAAATTACACTACCCTGAAAAAGGAAATCAAAGAGGACTTCAGAAAATGGAAACACATCCCCTGTTCATGGATAGGAAGAACAAACATTGTAAAAATGGCCATTCTCCCCAAATTACTATACAGATTCAATGCTATCTCAATCAAAATACCACTAACATACCTCATAGATCTAAAGAAATCACTCCTAAAATTCATCTGGAACCAGAAGAGACCAAGAATAGCAAAGGCAATTCTAAGCAACAAAGGCAAGGCAGGAGGCATCACAATCCCTGACTTGAAATTATACTATAGGGCTATAATAATAAAGTCAGTAAGGTACTGGAATACAAACAGGCCCTAGGATCAGTGGAATAGATTGGAAGATACAACCACAACCACAAACTCACTCAACCACCTTATGTTTGATAAAGGGGCCAAACATGCTCGCTGGAAGAATGACAATCTCTTTAACAAATGGTGCTGGAAAAATTGGCTGTCCATATGCAGATGACTAAAACTAGACCCATGTCTATCACCATACACTAAACTAAAATCTAAATGGATCAAAGATCTATATATTAAAACATAAACACTAAAACTGCTGGAAGACAAAGTACGTAAAAACCTCAAAGATATAGGAGTAGGAAGAGAATTCGTGAACAGGAAACAAAGTACATGGGAAGTACTTCCCGGAATCAATAACTGGGACCACCTCTTATTAAGGAGTTTCTGCATGTCAAAAGAGGTTTCCAGCAGAGTGAAAACAAAACCCACAAATTGGGAAAAAAATCTTCATGGACAGTTCCTCCAACAAAGGACTTCGGTCTAGAACTTATAAAGAATTAAAAAAATCAGACCCTTGAAAATCAAATACCCAATCCAAAAATGGGCATCTGAAATGAATACACAGCTCTCAGATGAAGAAATACGAATGGCAAATAAATACATGAAAAAATGTTCATCATCATCAGTCCTGAGAGAAATGCAAATTAAAACCACACTGAGATTGCATCTCACTCCAGAAAGAATGGCCAAGATAGAAAACACTACCAACAACAAGTGCTGGAGAAGCTGTGGGGAAAAAGGAACTCTTCTGCACTGTTGGTGGGAGTCTAGACTGGTGCAACCACTGTGGAGGTCAGTGTGGAGATTCCTCAAAAAGCTGGGTTTGGAAGTCGCACTTGTCCCAGCTATTCCACTTTTAGGCATATTCCCAGAAGAACTGAAAACATCATACCACAGTGATATATGTACACCCATGTTTGTAGCAGCACAATTTGTAATAGCCAGATCTTGGAAACAACCTATGTGCCCATCAACTGAGGAATGGATAAAAAAGATGTGGTATTTTTATACAATGGATTACTACTCAGCTATAAAGAATGATCACATCAAGATATTTATAAATAAATGGACATGATCTGAGACCATTTTCTTAAACATAATAAACCAAACTCTTAAGGGTAAATACCATATATTCTCCCTAGTATGAGATTTGATAAGAGTATATAAGACTTTATGGTAAGCATGAGTCCCCATCTCATAGCTTTGAAGTCGTTCAAAGTTTTCAATCATCAGTTGGAACGGTTTTATTCTGTTTTGTTTGACTATATCATGCGTGATGATATGAACAGCTGTTTTGAAGAAAACAAAACATTATGACAGCTATTGCTGATTTAATATCATACTTCTTAGAAGTGCTACCATGCTTCTTTTGTTCTACTACCATTGGTTCTACTTAACACATTGTGTGTTATTGGGATTTGAACATATGTGATAGTTCAAACAAAATTTATTTTATCAAAAATGAGATATTATATTACCCATTGATCATTTTCTGTTATTCGGATAAGAATGCCCTGTAATTCTTTCACTCTATGCATGGCTTTATGCTATTGTGTTATGTTTGATATTATTGTATTTGAATCTATGCTCAACTATAGCAGAGTAAGAGATATGGTGTTAGCTACTGTTGATGTCCAGTTGCATTAATGTAAAGTACTGTGTAGCCTATGTTGTCCTTTTCTGATCTGTTCTGTACTGCCCTCTTTTGTTTTATTCTCTTTCAAATAAAAATTAAAAAAACACACAAAAAATTAAAAAAGTAATAAGAACTGTAGGGGTAATAAACCCAAAATTCATGATTGCTACTGTAAAAGAGAGAGCAAAATAAATTGCTCTAAAGGATATAACTGCTTGTATGTTTAAGTGTGGAAGATAGATGACTATACTACTGTTTTTGTTAGATTGTTGAGCCGAACTGTTAATAGTCTCCCTGTTTGAATGTCTACTTTGTACGCTTTAATTTTGTAACTTACACAACTATTTCCAAGATGACAGTATTTAGTTTATCAACTAGTGATTTCTTAGTGGTTTTTTTTTTTGCTGTTGCTACTGTTCTTTTCTTTTTTTCCTTTGGAATTCTGTATTGTTGCTACCATTTTTTCTGTTTTTTTTTTTGTTTTTTTCTTTCTAAATAAAATTTTTTAAGAAATGAAAAATAAAAAGAATTTTTCCATTTACTAAACAGATAGAGTAAATATAAAAAAGAGTAAAAATGTATCCACAGGACATGTTCCTACCTGTGTCATTGTTGATCTCATTGTCTGCACAAGGGGTGCAATCAAGACAACAGGCAGCCTTTACCTCCTGAGGGCTTTTTGTAAATCCTGGATTGCAACTCTCACTGCACACTAGGCGAGTCGTCTACAGAAAAAAATATGGTGGTAACATACACTTTTCTTCTTCAGAATTACAAGAATAAATTTTATTTGAATACATACATAAACAAAAATATTTAATTGCATGCTAAGTTTATTTCTTAGTATGAAACATATATTTACAAAAATATGATTAAGCAAAAGCATTTCTTTCTGATTAGAAGGTTTATAAACAATTTTTTTCAAATTGGAAATTTAGGTATTCAAATTCCACATGCGACCATTGCATGAGCAGAATTGGGAACACAAAACCTATGACAGTTTTTGTCTTTCTTCTGCTTAAGGAAGTGTGTCACAATTAGATACAACATACCTCTGGAACTGCTGTGGTCCATTCTATCATGACCTCAGAAAAAGTCAGTTTTTTTACCAAGTGGACCATGTGATGAAAATGTTCCTACTTTAACCTTAAGCCTAAAGCCTTATGGAAAATTCCAAAAATTGAGAATGTCATACTCTGAATCCAGTTTCCCTCTGTCATTTGAGTTCACTTGATTTCCAGAAGGATTGGTAAATTGGATGTTCTTCAGAAAGGAATGCAGCTAAGAGAGACACTTCATCCTGTATGAACAGAGCTCCAGGATAAAGACAGAAAATATAGATGATGGAAAATTCCTAAATGTCATTAATCCCATTTACATAAAGCAACTTAAACATTGGTGTCTGTTGAGTTGGAGAACATGAATGTCTAAGGACTAAAATTTCAAGATATTGAAAGAATGTCAGTTAGTTTCAGAAAATAATACACTATGCAAGCCCATTTAAATAAGGTCTACAGTTGGATTAGGTAAAAACATCAACTGTGGTATTCAGTTTTCTAAAACCCACAGATTCCATTGTCTATCTGACTATTCCCATAGCATCTATCAATAGAATGAGTTTATCAATACCTGAAGAGTTTGCAGAAGTGACATTTAATTATGTTCAACATCAGGTGTAATACAATTTAGTTTATAAATAACTATATGTTTTCCAGATTTCCAGAAGAAAATAATAGAACATATTTCCATGGGTCTGTCATTGAAATCCTACAGACAAAAACAGTGAGCTGGGCTCTTTTCACCTAGCCAATGGCTGCTTGATTGAGGATCATTTTTACTAAACTCAATAATTATTTTCTTAATAATAAGTGTGATATACAATGTCATGTATTTTGTAGAAGTGGTTCTAATATTCTTGGGTGAAACATTGTTCTTTCTTGAAAAGCATTGCATGGAGGGCATGAGCCACAGCGTACACATCATTGTATATATTGTAGCTCCTATCACTCATGGCTGTGTCAAAACAATGTGGAGGCAACCAAATCACAGAGGCATTAGGTGTACAGTTCTCCAATGAACAATCAGACTCAGAGAAGAAGCAATGGAAATTCTTATACCAATACATAAACAGATAAGTGTCTTCTGGGTACTTGAAAGGAGTAGATTCTTGGAAAAAATTTCTGAAACCTGAAATCTCTTCAAGTGGTTGAAAAAACAAAAATCCCATGGAATGGGTCAAGTATGAAATTTCTCCCATCCAGGTCACCATGCCATTGAGAGTTTGTCATCCAGACTTTTCATGTCACTAACTTTTGTACTATGCTATAGTTCACATCATTTAGACAATCAGTATTACAGTAAATAACCATCACTCTGACTGATGATGTATTTGCAGTCAGAATATCATATTTCTTCATGGTTGAGAGATATGACACAGCCACAGTTGCGACCATTTTCACAAAGGCTATGCAGACTCTGTTTCTGTCCATCTCAGCTTTCACATCTGAGAGAAACTTAAGACCTTTTGGTCTTCTGTGATGAGCTGGCCCACCCAGGTCCAGTGGAAGTGAAGCATCAAGGATACCATGCAAAGGGCCAAATAGGTGTCCTTTGGGGCCACCTGATAGACTGAAGGATACTTGACACTGTCAGTCAGTGTGGAATCAAATGAGCCAAAAGTAACCTTAAAGGAGAAGAAAATTGAGTAATACACTGAAGTGTTGGTGGAAAGCACAGTAGTAGGCTTGAAGTGTACTGAGTAACATCTACAAGTTGTAGGAGTCATGTGTTCTTCCCATCTTTCTAAATATTTCTCTTGGGAGATATTTGAAATTATGACTTACTCAGATATCCCACATGACATTTATTTCTTTTTTCCCCTTCTCATTGATCCAGAAAAGAAAAATAAAAGAATTTGTGTGTATTCCACAAAGTTTCTGTGTGCAGACTCCGGTTTGTTATACCCTTTGAAGGATGCCAATAACCTCGGTCTTATTTTTAACACTTTATACTCCTGGGAGTTGACACACTATGGATGTGTTTCCATCATTTCCTGTCCCACCAACCCTCACTTATGGAAATCTGTAGAGTTCCAGCAGTGGTCCAATCTGACCTGAGGTACCCCATGGCATTTCTGTCAGTATTGCAGCACACTTGCTTTCTCTCCTACATGTGTAATTAGGGATCTCATGTTGTCCTGTCAGCAAAATGAAGGAATTCTCTAGTATCCTCCAATGACTATAAATGAAATTATGGAACTCAGAGCCCAGAGAAATATTGGGTAAAAGCTGAGGATTTCTGTTTATCTCTTCTATGGCAAAAGTGATGGCTGGGTCGTTCTGGTATTTTCTGGGTGTAAACCTGCATAGAAAGCAAAGAGATCCTTAGGGAAAAGACTCAATCAATGATTGTGTTCTTATCCAGTCACTACCATGTATGACTTGCGTGCTTGAGTTCTTTCCACACACTCATGTAATTAGAAACTAAGTGTGAATATTCTGATATTAGAAGATTAACGTTTTAGAAGGTAATTTGAATTAGATGAGTCATATTTTTGAGGTTCACATGAAGGAGCTTAATGGCCTTACAGGATTTCTAAGTGACTTGCTTCATCATTTTGTTATATAAGCTATCCAGTTAACATGACCTTGCTATATATATTCAAAATCAAATTTGTGTATTGAATTGCACTACATAGCAATTTATAAAATGTTTTAATTTTAAATATCTTCTTGGAGTGCAAGGAGAAAGATAATATATTTGTTGAAATACATATGATACTCAGTACTAACAAGCATCCATTTGTGTTTAAGTACTTTATTTAAGGAAAAGATTTTTCCTTAATATTATAATTAAAATGTATCCCAAGCAACTTTGCTATCAACACTCATACATGTGAGGAAATATTGGGGTGACAGATGCATTGATTTACTTGATTTAATTATTAGATAATATAAATATACATGGTCATATTACACTGCATCTATGAGTATATATATTTGTATTTGATAACTACAGATAGAATTAAATGTAAAAATAAAATTGTTTGAAGTTGAAACTTAGATGTGGCCTACAGAATAAAGCAGCGAAAGTGGGTGATGGTCAGAAATACAAATTCACCCTCCTTCAAAGGGATTCCTGACCAAGAAATTTGCTTTACCCTTTCCTTCCTGAGAGATTTCTGTAAGCATGCTATTGACAAAGTGCAATCTCCTTTGAATATTGTGGAATGAAGCTTCTATACATCAAGAGCACTTTCATTGAGAAAATTTTCAAAACAGTATTTCTTTTTTAACATCAGAATCACTTAATGTTGCTATGGAGTTTGTAACCCAGAGAATAAATGTTCACCAACTTAAGAGGGGAAAAAAGTAGAAACAAGCAGAAATTAGCATCCCATTACGAATAATATTATTCACCTCACAAACAAAAGAAGTTTCTGGTACAAGTCCCAAACAAAAACTAAGTAAATGAGAATTAAAAATGATTTTCAGTATAAAATTATAAGTAAAATCCTTTGAGAAAAACTGGCATAACATAGCAACAGCCTTAACAAAACTTACAATAAGACATTTTAAAAGACCTAAAATTGTAGAAAGGAGATAAAAGCACTAAAAAGAACATTTCATAAATGTTAATATTAAAAAAATTCTATTAATGTTGCCAGTACCCAAAAACATTGAGAGAAGTTTTATATCAGTGCCAAATATTACACAAGTGCTCTGAAATTTTCAAAATCTTTAATAGTGACACTGTTTCCTTTTATTATTTGAAAGAAAATAATACAAAAGAGAACAGTACAGAGCAGGTCAGAACAGCACAACATAGGCTACACAGTACTTTACATTAATGCAACTGGACATCAACAGTAGCTAACACCATATCTCTTACTCTGCTATAGTTGAGCATAGTTTCAAATACAATAATATCAAACATAACACAATAGTAAAAAGCCATGCATAGAGTGAAAGAATTACAGGGCTTTCTGAACCAACTAACAGAAAATGATCAATGTGTACTATAATATCTCATTTTTGATAAAAAAATTTTTGTTTGAACTATCACACATATTCAAATTCCAATAAGACACAATGAGATAGATAGAACCAATGGTAGTAGAACAAAAAAAGCATGGTGGGACTTCTAAGAAGGATGATATTAAATCAGCAATAGCTGTCATAATGTTTTGTTTTCTTCAAAACAGCTGTTCATATCATCACGTAAGAAAAAGTGAAAAAAAAACAGGATAAAACCCTTCCAACTGATGATTGAAAACTTTGAAAGACTTCAAAGCTAAGAGATGGGGACTCATGCTTACCATAAAGTCTTATATACTCCTATCAAATCTCATAGAAAGGAGACTATATGGTATTTACACTTGTGAGTATGGTTTATTTCACTTAAGAGAATGATCTCAAGTCGTGTCCATTTATTTATAAATATATCGATGTGATCATTCTTTATAGCTGAGTAGTACTCCATTGTATAAAAATGCCACAACTTTTGTATCCATTCCTCAGTTGATGGGCACATAGGTTGTTTCCAAGATCTGGCTATTACAATTTTGTGCTGCTATAAACATGCGTTCACATATATCACTGTGGTATGATGTTTTCAGTTCTTCTGGGAATATGCCAAGAAGCGGGATAGCTGGGTCAAATGGGACTTCCATACCCAGCTTTTTGAGGAATCTCCAGACTGACCTGCACAGTGGTTGCACCAGTCTACACTACCACCAACAGTGTAGAAGAGTTTCTTTTTCCCCATAGCCTCTCCAACACTTTAGTTGGTAGTGTTTTCTATCTTGGCCATTCTTTCTGGAGTGAGGTGGAATCTCAGAGTGGTTTTAATTTGCATTTCTCTCAGGACTAATGATGATGAATACTTTTTCATATATTTATTTGCCATTCATATTTCTTCAACTGAGAAGTGTGTATCCATTTCAGTTGCCCATTTTTGGTTTGGGTCTTTGAATTTCGAGGGTCTGATTTTTTTTTAATTCTTTATAAGTTCTAGAAAAAAGTCCTTTGTCTGAGGCGCTGTCCATGAAGATTTTTTCCCAATTTGTGGGTTTTCTTTTCACTCTGCTGGAAACATCGTTTGACATGCAGAAACTCTTTAATAAGATGTGGTCCCAGTTATTGATTCTGGGAAGTACTTTCCTTGTACTTTGGTTCTTGTTCACGAATTCTCTTCCTACCCCTATATCTTTGAGGTTCTTACCTACTTTGTCTTTCAGCAGTTTTAGTGTTTCTGTTTTAATATTTAGATCTTTGATCGATTTAGATTTTAGTTTAGTGTATGGTGATAGACATGGGTCTAGTTTTAGTCTTCTGCATATGGACAGCCAGTTTTTCCAGCACCATTTGTTAAAGAGACTGTCATTCTTCCAGCGAGCATGTTTGGCACCTTTATCAAATATAAGGTGGTTGAGTGAGTTTGCAGTTGTGGTTCTATCGTCCAATCTATTCCACTGATCCTCGGGTCTGTTTCTATTCAAGTACCATACTGACTTTATTACTGTAGCACTGTAGTATAATTTCAAGCCGGGGATTGTGATGCCTCCTGACTTGCCTTTGTTGCTTAGAATTGCCTTTGCTATTCTAGGTCTCTTCTGGTTCCAGATGAACTTTAGGAGTGATTTCTGTAGATCTATGAGGTATGTTAGTGGTATTTTGACTGGGATGGCATTGAATCTGTATAGTAATTTTGGGATAATGGCCATTTTTACAATGTTTGTTCTTCCTATCCATGAACAGGGGATGTCTTTCCATTTTCTGCAGTCCTCTTCGATTTTCTTTTTCAGGGTATTATAATTTTCGCTGTATAGCTCTTTTAATACTTTCTTGAGATTAATTCCTAAGTATTTCATTTTTTTGAATGCTAGTGTAAAGGGTGTAGTTTCTCTTATTGCTATCTCAGTACTTTTGTTGTTAGTGTATAGAAATGCTATTGATTTTTGTGTATTGACTTTTTATCCGGATACCTTGCTGAATTTGTTAATTATATCTAGGAGTATTTCAATAGAGTTTTGGGGGTCTTCTCTGTAATGTATCATGTCATCTGCAAATAATGATAATTTAACTTCCTCTTTTCCTATCTTTACTTCTTTTTTTCTCTTACCTGTCTTATTGCTCTGGCTAATATTTCCAGTACTATGTTGAATAGCAGTGGTGATAATGGACATCCTTGTCTTGTGCCTGATTTTAAGTTAAAGGCTTTCAGTTTTTGAGCATTCAATATGTTGCTGGCTTTTGGTTTGTCATAGATGGCCTTTATCATATTGAGATAAAGACACTCTATTCCAATTCTCTGTAAGATTGTTATCATGAATGAGTTTTGGACTTTACCAAAAGCTTTTTCTGCATCTATAGAGATGATCATGTGGTTCTTCCTTTTGGCTGTATTGGTATGGTGGATTACATTTATTGTTTTGTGTATGTTGAACCATCCCTGCATTCCTGGGATGAATCTTACTTGGTCATGATGTATAATGTTCTTGATGATTTGCTGCATCATGTTTGCCAATATTTTATTGAGAACATTTGCATCTATGTTCATCAGGGAGATTGGCCTATAGTTCTATTTTTTAGTTGAATCTTTCTCTGGTTTTGGTACTAGAGTTATATTTGCTTCCTGGAATGATTTAGGAAGAATTGCTTCCCTTTCAATTTCATTGAAGAGTTTCAGGATTCTTGGAGTTAAGTCTTCCTTGTATTTCTTGTAGAATTCTGCAGTGAATCCATTTGGGCCTGGACTCTTGTTTGTAGGCAAGGACTTAATCACATTTTCAATTTCAGTAAAAGAAATTGGGTTATTCAGCAGTTTTACGTCTTCCTGATCCAGCTTTGTTGTTTCACATGTATCTAGGAATCTGTCTATTTCTTCAGTATTATCAAACCTATGAGAGTAGAGGTTTTCAAAGTAGGTGTTGATGATCTTCTGTATTTCCACTGAGTCTGTAGTAATTTCACCTTTTTCATTTCTTATTTCATGAATTTGAGTTTTTTCTTTCCTTTTTAAAATAAGGTTTGCCAGGGGCTTATCAATTTTATTTATTCATTCAAAGAACCAACTCTTTGATTCATTGATGCTTTGTACTGTTTTCTTAGTCTCTATTGCATTAATGTCTGCTCTAATCTTTATCATTTCCTCCCTTCTTTTGGCTTCAGACTTGGCTTGCTCTTCTTTTTCTAGCTGTTTGAGTTGTAGCATCAGGTTGTTTATTTGTGTTCATTCTGTCTTCCTTTTGTGGGAACTCAATGCAATAAATTTTCCTCTGAGGCCTGCTTTCATTGCATCCAACAAAATCCGATAAGTTGTGTCTGTATTTTCATTTACTTGTAGATATTTTTTAATTTCTTTTTTAATTTACTCTGTCACCCACTGATTTCTCAGGCGTGTATTATTCATTTTCCATGTGTTTGTAGGTTTTTTGCAATTTCTTTTATCATTAATTTCTAGATTCACAGCACTATGATCCGATAACAATCATGGGATAATTTCAATTCTTTTGCATTTACTTAAATGTGTTCTGTGGGCTAGTATATGGTTTATTTTAGAGAATGTGCCATGTACTGCCGAGAAGAAGGTGTATTCTGATGTTGTTGGATGGAACACTCTGTATACATCTATCAAGTCCATTTGTTCACAGGGGTGATTCAGTTCTGTTAGGTCTTTGCTGATTTCCTGTCTAGTTGATCTGTCCCTTTGGGTCAATTGTGTGTTAATGTCTCTTGTTAGAATTGTGTTATTGCTTATTTGATTTTTCATTTCTGTTAGTATTTTCTATATATTGCTGGGTGCTCTGGATGTTCGTGCATATATATTTAATATTGTTATCTCTTCCTCTTGAAGTTTTCCCCTAATTAGTATGTAGTGATATTCTTTATCTCTTTGGATCACTCTTGGTTTGCAATTCAAGTTATCTTGAAACAGGATTGCTACCACTACTTTTATTTGTTTCCTGTTGCATGAAGTATTGTTTTCCATCCCTTGACTTTCAGTCTATGAGTGTCCTTTTGGGTTAGATGGCTTTCTTCTAGACAGCATATGGTTGGATGTTGTTTCTTGATCAATTCTGCCAGTCTGTTTCTTTTGATTGGCAAGTTGAGGCTATTTACATTATTGGTTGTAACTGTTATATATTGGTTTATCGTTGACATATTATCTTTCTGCTGTTGTGCCTTTAGCTTTCCATTCAGTTTAATTGTTTGCCTTGCTTAGTGGTTTTCTCCCATCTGTATCTAGAATGTCTTTCGGTATTCTTTGTAAGGTTGGTTTGGTGTTCATGAAGTTCTTCAGCTGTTCTTTGTCATGGAAGTATCTTATTTCTCCATCCATTTTGAAGGACAGTTTTGCAGGGTATGTCAGTCTGGGTTGGAAGTGGATTTCCTTTAGGATCTGAAATACTTCACCCCACGCTCTTCTTGATTTCATTGTTTGTGTTGAGAAGTCTGCCGTGATTCTGATAGGTTTTCCTTTATAGGTGATCTCTCTTTTCTCTCTAACAGTTTTTAGTATTCTATTCTTATGTTGGATTTCTTGGATGGTGATTATTATGTGTCTGGGTGTAGTTTTATTTTGGTTATGGCTGTTTGGAGTTCTATAATGCTTCACTTATCCAGATGTCTGTTTCTCTTCTCATGTTTGGGAAGTTTTCAGCTATTACTTCTGTAAATATGCTCTTGATATCATTTGGGCTGTCCCCTTCTATTTCATTTATCCCTATTATTCTTATGTTATTTTTCTTGCATCATCTTGCAGGTGTTGAATTGTTATTTCCTGATTCTTTGTTATTTTTAACAGATGTTGTCTTTCCTGCTCAATGGCTGCAATCTTATCTTTGAGGTCTGAAATTCTATCTTCAGTTTCATTGAGGTGGTTTTACAGCTTTCAATAGAATATTTGATTTCCTGTATATCTCTTTGAATCTGCTTTATGCATTCTGTTTGTTTCTTATATTGTTCATTCAGGGATTCTATCTGTTTACTTTGTTCCTCTAATTTTTTATCTGTGTTTTCACTAGATGCATTTACTATTCCTTTCACTGTTTTTATCAATTCTTCTTTTACCTGGGCAAGTATTTCTGATTTGAATTTCTCCATAGCTTTCCCTATTTGCATATTTATTTCATTTGATATCATTTCAGACATTTGAGTTGTATGGCTTCTTTTTTCTTCTATTTACACAGCTTCTAAGCTTTCTTGGGGAGGGCTAGGGCTTTGAGCCTGCCTTTTGGTCTTTCCTTTTGTCATTTTTCTATATTTTTTTGCTTTGAGTGGTGTTCCAAAGCTTTCTCTGCATGTGTGGCAAATTACCTCTTGCACCCTGAGTTCCTGGAGGGGCAGTGGCACCCCACAGGTTCTTGGCTTCCTCACAGGGTCCTAACTCTCCTCTATGGGCTCCTGGCTCCCTAAGTTTTAAGGCAAATCCTGGGTGTGGTCAGCCCAGAACCTGTGGAATCTCAGTCAGGTCAGGTCACCGTGCTTTGTCTCAGGCAGGTCTCCAGGAGGTTCCCTGTGAGTGAAGGGTGGGCCTACAGGTCCCAAAGAGTCAGGCCAAAATGCTGGTTTCTGCAAAGTTCCCGGTCCAAAACAGACCTGTCCAATATGCCAGTCTGCACATTATTGCCAATCCAAATAGCCCGGGCCACTCTGTGGGTCCGAGAGGTTCGGGTCCCAAAGAGACAGGTCACGATGCTGGTCTCTGCAAGATTTCCTGGGGCTGAAGTGCGGGGCTATGGGCCCAAACAGACCTGGGCCAGATGCTGGTCTTGCACCAGTTCTCTGCAGATAAAGGGCGGGCCTACAAGTCCCAAACAGTCACACAAATGTGCCGGTCTGTGCAGACTTTCAATCCAAACTGCCCGGACCACTCTGTGGGTCAAAAAGTTTTGGGTCCCAAAAAGACAGATCCCGATGCTGGTCAAATGACACTGTTTCAGAACATAAAATCAGCCTGTTATTTAGAGAAAAATCAACTGAATTTATAACTACTTCACTGAGACAGAATATAAAAAGTAACCTGTTTATCTATCTTTAACTACCTGTTTACCATCTACTCTTTTTATCACAATAT
>PVJX010029085.1:0-23238 GCA_004027295.1 Dolichotis patagonum
AGTCAGGATTTCCCAGCAAGTCTAATGAGACCCATATTCTATTCTTTCCCCTACAGACCCCTTTCCTCTACACAAGGGAAATGGAAAGCCAGTGAAGGCTGTTAATAGGATAATTGATTGGATTTGCCCTTTTGGGATACGTTACAAATAATTGTGGAGTGGTCATCAGACTTGGATGAAGGCAAGAATATTTGTTGAACGAGATAAGTTAGATGGCAGTGGACCATGAAAGGACAGGTAGGTGTCGATGGAGAGAGGTGGGCAGATCTGTGACACAAGGAAGAGTCAGGTCAAAGGCGCTCAATGACACATGAATGTGACGGAAAAGGGAGACTTTTCCCTTGGATTTTGGTCTGGAACAACTAGATGGAAGTGGTGGCCATCACTGAGGTAGGGAATAGAAGAGGTCTGGTTAGGCAGAGTAACGCCAGGGGTCACACGAAATTCACATGCTTTTGTGACATCCATGTAGAGATGTCAGCATGTGTATTGTCTTGCAGCGGAGGTACCTGAGCTAAGACATCAGATGCAAAGCAGGGCTGAGAAGAGAACAGAGAAAAGGATTAGCCTCTGTGGTCAGGTTTGGACTGAAAGGAATGAGATAGGTAACCAACGGTGAGAGGAAGACTGAAGTAGGTTCCACCGTGGAAGAAGGCGAGCGATACAGATGCTTCAAGACGGAAGGATAGGGCAAAAGCAACATGTGATTGAAAAGTAGCAGTAACAAAAAGGTTGGAAACATGACCAATACTTTTAGCAACTCCAAGTAATTGTTAACTCCAGGAAGTTTATTTTAGTGGAGAAAGAGGGTGGCAATCAGATCGGGTTGGGTTTTGAAATGGGTGGAAGCTAAGGAAATAGACAATTCTGATAGACAACCCTTTTGAGATATTAAATGTATATTTTTATTTCTCATATAAAATAATAAAGTAATTTCAATTATAGTAAGATAAGTCACATCTATTTTCATTCCCCCGATGCTTAAGTGAATTGGAGGATTTTTACACAGATGTTTACACTTATAGCCCTCTAGGGTGATGGTAATACTCTCAACTGTCTTCCAATCTTCAAATCTGCTAACCCTTTGTGGATCTTTAGGTTTCAAGTGACTTTTGTATATACCCGCTCAGCCTACTCATTCAGAATTCATTTGTGCTCATATTCCTGTGATTGTAAGTGTTTCTCAGCCTTCTTGTATTTTAGAATGATTAACTTCTCCCTAGGGACATTTCAGAAATTATGTAAACATGCCATTTTTGTCCATTTGCCAAGATAGTGTTTAATCTGAATGGTTACCAGAGCTTTGGCAAATACACATATGCCAAAGCTGAGAATGAGTTTCAGTCCTCTTAATAATCATTTTACTACTTTATTTCAGAAAAAGAAATTAGCTTCTCATTATCAGGGGAAATCTCACAGTGAGTGTTTTTGTTTTAAAGTGTGGGATGCCAGCTGGGTGTGGTGGTGCACGCCTGTAACCCTAGCGCTTGGGAGACTGAGGCAGGAGCATAGTAGCAACTTGAAGGCTGGCCTGGGCTACACAGTAAGTTTAAGCCCAGGCTGAACCACATAGCAAGACCCTGTCTCCAAAAATAAATACATAAATATATAAATACATAAATGAATATGTGTGATAGCTCAAACAAATTTTTTTTCTTTTCTATCAAAAATGAGATATTACAGTACTCATTGAACATTTTCTGTTATTCGGTTCAGAAAGCCCTGTAATTCTTTCACTCTATGCATGGCTTTATACTATTGTATTATGTTTGATATTATTGTATTTGAAACGATGCTCAACTATAGCAGAGTAAGAGATATGGTGTTAGCTACTGTTGATGTCCAGTTGACTTAATGTGAAGTACTGTGTTGTCTATGTTGTCCTGTTCTGATCTGCTCTGTACTGCCCCCTTTTGTTTTATTCTCTTTCAAATAAAAAAAAATAAATATATAAATATATAAATATATAAATATATAAATATATAAATATATAAATATATAAATATATAAATATATAAATATATAAAATAAAATGCAAGATGCCAGTAGTGAATCTTTATTTTGTTATGGTTAAACAGGCAAGATATGGATTTTTTCCTATAAATTTGAGATTGTTTTGAAATTAACACATTCACAACAAAGCCATAATTAACGTGTCTCACTGGCAAGCAGGTTGAATCACCAATGATACATGTATGACTGTCTCATCAGGTATTTTTCAAAATGAATTTTATAGTAAAAAGACTGATAAAAATGATTAGACCCCTTTGTGCCACCAGTAGTACAAGTTCTCTGATGGGACAATCACACGTATACTATACTGGTGATTCAGGCTGGTGGGAACATGTTAAACGAACTTGTAGAACCAGAGGAGACAGTAAGAGCAGATGTTTCCCTTATGCAAAAATAGTTTGGTTCTACCAAAGCACTTTTCCTCCTCTCCCTAATGTAACTGAGAACATCCTCACACCTCCCTTCTCACCTCACTCTGAAGTGAATGATGTGAGGAAGACAGTCCAGCTGAGGAAAGGAAAAAAACAAAACAAAACAAAACAAAACAAAACACATCAATGACTCACATTAATATGTGTGAATGGAGTTTTGTACATTCCTTCCTGTTTTTTTTCCCTCCACTGTCAGGACAATCTACTGGGAAGAAGGAGGAAAATAAGTTGAAGGCTAGGTTATGGCAGTTGAAGTTAGATTACAGGAGAGTATCCCTGTAGTGTAGACAGGAGTGGATACTTCAGGGCTGGATTGGTGGAGTACACAACTACAGTGCAATCCCAGCACGCCAGAGACAAGAAAGAGGATTGCCGTGAGTTTAAGGCTTTCCTGGGGTACATAGTGAATGCAAGGCCAGCCGGAACTGCTAACTTAGATCTTGTCTCAAAAAACAAAAACCAAACAAAACCCCCAAAGTGCCAAACCATTGAGTACATTGAGTGAGATGACAAAATGTGAAAAAGAACTTTTGTAAAAGTTATGATACTATTAAATTTTTATGCATAAATTTACACTTTTTATGTCTTTGTACTTCTCCATCTTTTTGCCCAAATCCATAATACTTTAACTTCTATCTGCCCATAGAGATCTTAGCTGTCACCACCCCCAGAAAGCCGCCTTGATCATTTTCCGTTCTTTGAATTTTCAAAGCTCAGTCCCTGATGCCAGTTTGATGTTTAGAAATAGGCCACCATGCATTGTTGTTTATTTCTTCTGTGCATGTAAATCTCGTTTCTCTGTCTGAAAGTAAACTCTTGAAACACGAGGAAGATGATTTTATTCATTTACCTGAGCCTTCAGCAGTTGGCTGGGTCAGTGATACACATTTAAGGACTGTAAAGTTCCTGGAACTGTCATCAGCTGAGATACTGCCTTTATTGAGTGGGGCGAAACAGTCCAATGTTCCAAGCAGCCTCCTGTCTAACCCCGACATTTCTGCCCCCCATCTGTGTGTGATGCTTTGATTGGGGCAGCCCCTCGGCTGCCAGACCTTAGCATGCACAGAGGAGCCTGGAGATCATTTGTAGTTTTGTGTCTGTGTGTGTTTGAATCCTGAGAGGTGCATGTTGGTGTGCTGGTCAGTAGCCAGTGACACAGCTGCCTGTCAGTGTCAACAGCTCTGTGCCGTGTCCCACCCCATCACATACGCGGTATCTCTGCATTAGTTGAAGAGTATTGATTGCTTAGTATTGTCCTCTGTTGTTTTCTTGAGGAAACTGCCGAACAAGTGAAGATGCGAATCTTGTCAAAGCAGTTTTTTCTTCTTAGTATGGCTCCTTCCCTGGACTGTACACTCCTCAAGGACTGGAGCGTGTGTTGCTCACAGTGTGTCCCCAGGGTGAGGGCAGATCTTCGGGGAGGCAGAATGTGCTGAGCAAGTGCCGGTGGCATTGGTACACATCCCATTAGAAAATGATTATTTCTAATGAAAGGCAAACACCGTACAGCGTTGCTGGAGGTTAGGCAGGTGGCCCGCAGAGGCCCACACAGTGAAGGCTTCATCCCCTGTGGTGCTGCTGGGAAGTGGCCAAGACTGGAAGAGGCAGGGCCTAGTGCGAGGGCACTGCACCACCGTGGGTGTGTGCTTGAGCGAGCCTTGGAGCAGCAACCTTCCTCTCTCCCTCTTCCCAGCTACCATCCGTGGGCAGGTTTCTTCTGCCTCAGGATAGATCCAAGGTGACCAGGTCAGCCTGGACTAAGACCTCTGGAAGAATGAAACAAAACCAACCTTTCTTTCCTATAAACTAATCATTCCAAGTTTTTATGTCATAGTGATAGAAAGCTGACTAATATGACCATACGTTAGAAAAAAACAGCAATTTAAAAATGTGTTCTCAGATCACATTAATTTCAAAGCCATTTCCTGTTCCCCTAGAAATATTCTGCAAGGTTGTTTTTTCCTTTTATCAAGTTGACTCTGTATCTGGAATAACACAGACTGAGATGATAGCTTTTGAAGTAAAATACAACTTAATGCTTGTAGTGTTTAGTGTTTCATTGACTTTGCAGGCATAAAGCCGATGGTCTAATCATCTATTTAAAGGATAATAATACGCAGTGTAGCATCTATGGGGGAATCTCCTTCTGAAGGTGGTTGTTAATTCCCTATTATCTTATTTTAAAGTCCTGTATCAGTTTCATTGTTTTGTTTGGTTGGGTTTTATTCTGTTTTGTCTTGTGTGACTTTATTATATCTGATGGCATGGGCAGCTATTTCAAAGACAACAAGATATATTATGGTAGCCATTTTGGATTTACTATTACGTTGTTTTGAAGTCCCATATTGCATTCATTGTTTTGTTTTTATTGGTTCTATTCTGTTCTGTTTTGTTTGATTTTCTTATGTCTGTTGCTATGGGCAGCTATTTTGAAGACAAGAGGCATCATGATAGCCATTGTTGATTTCTTGTTATCTTGTTTTGAAATCCTGTGTCACTTTCATTGTTGTCTTTTGATCGGTTTTATTCTGTTTTATTTTGTTTGGTTTTATTCTCTTTAAAATAAAAATTGCAAAATTGACTGTGTATTGGGAGTTTGGTGATGGCAAAAAAGCAAAATATTGGTCTAATTTTTTTCTACTAAACTACTCCCATGATGTCATACTTATAATTTGGGATAGGTCTTTAAGTCATACCAGGAATCTTATTCCAGTGTGATTTATAAGAAATCAAACTTACAAAATCAGTAAGAATATGCAAAGAAATTATGTTAGCTATATAGTGGTTAAGAATTAGCAATTTGATGACCTTGAAAGAGCCAGAGCCACATAATTGCTTTAGAAAATTTACTGACCAATCGCCAGTACCCCATAGAAGTTTGCCTTAGTAAGACAAAAAGTCAAAAGAAAACAGAGACACTCAAAGACTGGTGACTGGATCCTAATACTTACATTTATCCCAAACATTTGAGTATCACACAGTATAACATTTAATTTTTCCCATGCAGAGCTGTTGAAAGCACAGATTTTGCAACTAGAATTTGTCCACCATTTCTAGCTATGTAACTTTGAAAAAAAGACCCAAATTGTGAGTGGTTCGATTTCTTTATCTGCAAAACACAAATGGTATTTGTGTTTGCCAACTTTGTAACAAAATATGTGAAATAACGTATTTATAGGGATAAGGTTTATGTTGGTGCATGGTTTTGAAAGTTTCAGTTTATGTTCACATTGTTTGCAACCTGTGTATCGTGGTAGGAATGTGTAGTGGAGACGACTGCTCATCTCCTGACAGCCTGGAAGCAGAGGAGGGTGGGACATGGTGAGATCTCAGTGCTTCCTTCATGGGCAAAATCATTCATAGCATAGTAACGGTATAATCAAAACCATCTTTGTTTCGGTTTTTCCTGTGTCATTTTTATTCCAAAGCCATCTTGCATATGCGGTTTTATTGCCTTCTTTTGTGTCACCTCTCTCTGATTTATCTGACACTGATTACATTTAGACTCTCTCCTGATCATCTAGGATAATCTCTCCAGATTAAGACCTTTGATTTAGCCACATCTACAGAGGCCCCTTTGCCATCTAAGGTAATACTTGTAGGTTCCATGGATAAGGTGTTAAATTCACACAGCTGGGAAGGGTTTAAGCCAGACAGGAGCTCGGTTCCACATTCTGTGCAGCAGCCACTAAATGCAGTGCCTATGCTATGAGGATCATTAATAGAGGTGTGATGATGTTCTAATCACAAAGCTTCCTTAGGTTGGGACGGCCAAACTGAAATGGGAAAGGTGAACTGGGGTTAACTGGGCAAGAAAAAAGGAAGTGTTCCATTCAGAGAAAGATCATTTATTAAGGCCTATAGTAAGGAGAGCAAGGTGTGTACTGAGTCTGACACGGGACCTGTGTATTGGAGCAGAGAGGGTGAAGAGGAGGGAAAAGCAGGGCAGGGGAGTAGGCTGGGGAAGCAGCTGGATGCCAAACCATCCGTCATACTTTAGATTATGTTACAAACATTTTTTATTGTCTTAAGTGCAGTGGGGGTGATTGGGAGTATAGCTCTGTGTTAGAATGCTAACCTAGCAGGTGTGAGGCCTGGGTTTAATTTCCCGCACTGCCAAGATAAATACATTATTGAGCAAATACAATGAGAAGCTGTTGAGGTGTTGGGCAGGAAGGGAAGAGAAAGATGTGTTAAATGTTTTTGTCTTGTGCTTTCAAGTGATGGGGTCTCATGCCGTAGGATAAAAGCTAATCCCTGTGGGCAGGGATTAGCTTCAGGAAGATGACCATAAACTCTGTTTTAGACATGTTGACTCTGAAGTACCAGCAGAGAAATCCAAGTGAGATATCAGGAAAATCAAATCAACTACAAAGGGACTCCACTGGACCTTTAAGTTTGGGTGAGCCGATGGTGCTGTATTGCAAGAAGTGATGCCTTTACCATGCAGAGTAGAAAAGCTCACCCCTGTTTCAACTGACTTTTGGCAACTGCAAGGGAATGTGTTGAAGGTTTCTCTCCTGCTGAAGAGGACTTCAAGTGCCATTTGTGAGGTCTGCGCTGATATTTCATAGTAGATTTCAACGTGGACTGAAAAACCAGGCAGAGTAATAGAAATTAACTGTAGACTCCCACTCCGATTCCAGTTGACCAACAGAATACCATTGGATGATCATCGATTCTTCACTGATAGAAACTAGACTTTGGAAATGGTGGTTTGAGTGTGCATGTTAAAGGGAAACTGGAACAAAACAAAAATCTGTGTGCGGATTTTAAGGTATAACATAACATAACCTCCGTGTTCAGGTATTAAATGGATCATCCTTATTATTTGTTACTGCATAACAAATTGCCCAGGTTTTAGGGGCTTAAAACAACAATAAAATTGTTATTCTCAGTACTTTTGTGGGCCAGGGATTCCCAAGAAGTTTAGATGGGTGGGTTGGGCTCGGGATCTCCCATGAGGTCTCAGTCAAGATGTCAGGAGGTTTGGGGCCTCACGGGTCTGCTTCTCAGATTCGGGTTCATACACATGTTGGCTGTTGGCAGGAATCTTTGGTTTCTTCCACGTTTCTCTTGGGGCCAGCTGAGTGTCCTTACCACCTGCCTAAAGGCTTCTCCCTAGCTAACTATCTAAGGGTGAAGGAGCCAGTGGACACTTTTTATGAACCAACCCTGGAAGTCACATTGTGCCATGAGTGCTTCACTCCAAGAAAGTAACTGAATTGGCCCTTCTGGAAGACAGGGAAGGAGGGAGCCTTTTGAAGAGAGAGGAGTCAGAAGCTGTGAGCAGGTTACGGAACACCAGGGTATGTTTGGAAGCTGAGCTGCGGCTGGCTCCTCCCTGTCCTGTGCAGAAAATGGTTTTGGCCTGACGTGGTCACTCAGCCTCTGCTGGGCACTTGTGACTATGCGGAGTTCACTATATTATAGCCATGAATTCTATTTTTATCCAGTTTCAGTTGCTAGAAACTTCTTCTGTTGATGAAATCGGAATTAGCTTAAGTGCTTCATATTTCTTTACTGAAGCTCGTTTCGGGACTCTAGCATGACACTTCTACTTGATGACTTTTCTAGTATGTGCAACTATGACAATCTACTTGACTTCTTTCTTCTCCAGAAAAAAAATATACATATATATATATACATATATATATATATATATCATCAAGTCCATTCAAAACCCTCTCTAATGTTTTATTTTCAGGGTTTTCCATATTTTGGTCACCTTCCTGAGCATTCCCATTCAGACTCCTAGTTCTATACCTAGGCTAAGTATGAAACGACAGGCGAGACATTCCTCACTTTACACGGTGGCGTGGGACTGAAAGAGTGCCTGCGGAAGCTAAAAGCAGGCAAAATGATCTTAATAACAACGGGGAAAATTACAGCTATGTGGTGACCTTCAAAAACTTCTGTTAAAACAGGATAAACTTTGTCAGCTTTAAGTGCAAGAATTAGTGAAACTAGTGTTCATTTAGTAGTAATTTAGTGTAATTTCGTTTAGTGTAATTTAAAATATTAGAAATGTAAAGACTTAAAATGTTTCATTTCTTTGCAGGAAAAAAATCCCAAGAGTAGCTGAACTGGATTTGCTACTGCCTTTTCCTCATATAACTTAGAATATAAAGAAATAGCTTTTTTTTTCTTCTGGCAAACTGTCACCTTGCTTTAGAAGTTTGGATACATTTCCAATATTACATCCTTTGGCCTTCAGTATTATGAAATATCCCTGAGACATTTCTCTGAGAATTCTTTTATTGTGGAGTTTTTTGTTGGTGTCATTTCTGGGACGTCTCCAATCACTGTCGTATTTGTGTCTGTAAATTCACCTCTGCTCCGTTCTTCTGGCTCCAGAGGGGATGGCACAGTGTCAACAGTCAGTGGTTTCTTCTATAAGTCTTATTAGGTCAAATTCCGGTTTCCCTTCTGGCTGTCATTCTTCCATGTCTTCCTTTTTTTTTTTTTTTGGTACCGGAGATCGAACTCACAACCTTGACAGGCGCTTATGTCGCTGAGCTAAATCCCCAGGCCCCATTCTTCCATTTCTGCGCTGCCCTTTCATCTTTGTGTATTCGTTCCTGTAAAATGCCACATGGGTTTTTCGCTGGGAAACAAGGAAGTAACACGAATCCATGCTTTGCTGTCTGTGTGTGAACTGAGTGGCAGTGGCAGTGACCTGTCACCAAAGGCTTTGGGAGAAGGGAACTCACACCACCTCTCACGACGCACATCTGTTCTGGACGCAGCGGTGTATGGACTACAGATGTAGAAGCCGTGTGTGTGTTTATGTACTTACAGTTAATGCACCGCAGTAACGGACGATCCAGCCATGTCATTGGGAGGTGGATATTACTTAACTAAACCATGGCGTCAGACATTTGTGTACAGCAGAATCACACGAGGCTAGATCTGCTTGCGTTCCTGCAGATATGACCTTCAGTGGAGCCCACTTTTGTGGACAATTGGTTTTTTGTTTGTTTGTTTGTTTTACAAAAAAGTAAAATTGTGTTAGTAGGTCTAGCAGTTAAGCCGGCAGACACTATTGCACAGGAAGCATTCTATCTAAAACAAAGGTCTAGTTGAGAGCAACTGAGAAAGAAGAAAATCAGAAGCAAATATTCATTTTCTTCCTGTGAGGAAGTGATATATGCCAAGGAATACAAAAGTCCTACCGGGATAAGACCAAAATCCCCCAGCAAAGCTGTTTCTTTCCCTCAGATGCCCAGGTCTGCACCATAAAACCACACATGGTCCTACCTGTTGCTGGCCCTGGCAAGTGCCCTTAAGGAGACTGAAGAGTCCCACTAACTGTGGAGAGATCGGCGCCTGCCTCTGCTGTTCATGACGAAGCACAGATTCCAAACTGGTCACCAGTAAGATGGGCTCACTGCAGCGTGAGGCCCAGCTTACCAAACCGCACCTGGGCAGCGGAAACCGCAGGCGCGCTCTCCTGCGAAGGCTGGCGCCATCAGAGCTTACACAGGGACCCATCAGCACGCGTGACGGGAGTGTCACTGACTAGTCCGTGTGGTTCAGAGACAAACGTGGTGTCAGTTGCGACCAACCGCAACTGTCCTGTGGGGAATGCAAAAGCCTTCAGGGACTTAAATAGCATTCTGAGTACTCTGACGGACTCTCCTTTCCTGGCAGCCTTTTCCCGTGTATGACATTAAGTAGTCTCGTTTTTAGAGGATGCTGGGCATACTGTGTTCTCTGTAAAATAAATTTTATGGGGAGATACTTTGATAATTATGTAAATACCTTCTTCCTCACCCAAATGTCCTCCACTACTGGTTTTAATGTTCATTGTTACAATAATGGTTGCCAGTGCTCACTTTTCAAATCATTCATTCCTTCCATGTACTAATATTATAGTTTATGCACTACTGAAGGGCAACTTAGTTTCTTTTTTTAAAGTTAGTTTTTTTGTGGGTTTTTTTTTTTTTGTACTGGGGCTCAAACTCAGGACCTTGCACTTGCCAGGCAGACACTTACACTGCTGAGTTAAATCCTCCGCCTTTACAGTTAGTTTTTTTCTGTTGCGAAACAGTTATTAGGGGTAACAGTAAATAGGGCTTCGTTAGCAAAAGTTAAAAATTGTTAAATATTATTAACAATTGAAAACCAATCATAAATAAAGATAAAACTTCCATGAAATACCAATGTAAACCGTAAGGGTGAATTATCAGTGAGTCAGCTTTAGTTTGCTAGTATCTTTATGGTGGTCTGCATCAGCGATTTGCAGCTATGGCCTGACCCACCCCCCTGCCCGACTTCACATGGCTAACGGGTGAAGTAGAGTTGTTAAATGACTGAAAAGTTCTATTTTTATTATTTTATTGCAGTGCCAGGGATAGAATCCAGGGCCTTACACATTAGCAAGCACTCTACCACTGATCTCTACTCACAATCCAAGAAGAATATTTTAAAACAAGTGAAAAAATATGGAAAACACACACTACTTTCAGGAAACTTGCTGACTCTTGATAGATGAGGCAAGCGGCCGTGGAGATGTGGAAGAATCTCTGGGAAATGGGTCCAGTGCAGCAGATGCTCCTGGCTTTCCCTGTGCATTGTACCTTGATGATTCACATAACTTGGTCCGTTTTCTTATTTATAAAAGGAAAATACTGGATTCAAATATCTAGGTTTCTTATGCTACTCCTGGGTGCCTTTGTGATATTATTCACCTCATTCTTCCTGCATAGGCTGACAGGCTTTTTATTAAAAAAGCAATCTCACTTCATCGTTCTCTTCCATTAATGTTTTGACATGAATTGAGCGAATACATCAGTTTTTATCTCTGCAACAGCTTCAGAAATCTCCGGAACGTCATGCTTCTATCCTGTCATATCTCCTGTCATAGTGACTTAGGACGCACTCTTGGGAGCAGGTAGAGATATGTATTACCTTTCTTCGTTGCATGGCTAAACTTTTCATAATGGGCCTGTGAGTGGTTTATTCCGTTCCATGGCAGCAAGCCTGGTGCCCGCATTTGCCATCTGGTGTTGGAAGCCTCTGTCTTAGCGGGGGTTTTTCATTAGTGAGCAGTCATTACTGGTCTGCTTTGGCTTTAATATTCCTGACATTCTGGTTACTGCTTGAAACTGGAAAGTCCCAGTGTCAAGTAAGAAAGTACTTAGAGCTGTTTTCTTACCAGAAGATGCTCAGTTTTCGCATTTGGAAAACAAGGCCTTTGGATGAGAAGGTCCCTACCAGCTGAAACCATCTATGACTTTATGGATTTTAATGACCTGTGTGTGTGCTCGTCGGCCTCGGCTGAGACCATGGCCCATGGAGAAGGCTCTGGGCCGTGCCAGACATGTCAGATGGTGAGTGAGTGGCTGCAAGAGTCCAGGCAGCCTGGGGATGAAGGAGCCTTTACCCATGAAGAAAGTGCTAGTCCTATTTTATAACATTGCCACATTAATTTTTCAAAAATGTTACAGATTTTCTTAAGTAAACCTTTGATTTCTATAGTATGTAACATTATGCACTCTACAAGCTGACTGCCTCCTTGATCAGGCTTATACCGTTTCACATAGTCCTTGTCCAGTGCCCCACGGCGTCTGGGGGGCCTCAGAACATGCCAGCCTCCTCTGCGGCGTGGTGCCCTTGCACCTGTTGTTCCGTTTCCCTGAAATGCCCCTTCCGGAATAGCTGCAGGGCTCTTTCCCCACCTGCATGCCAAGCCACGCGCAAACAGCATCTCTTAGGGCGACCGTCGCACTCTGCCTTTCAGCTTGTGCATTTGCTTGCCTTCCTGTTTCATCACAGCACGCGCTGCCGGAGGCGGCATAGCTGACAGCCCTCTATCAGTGTGTTGTGCAGGGCGCGCAGGACGTACTTGACAAGGGAGTACAGGAATGAGAGCGAAGGACCCTCCTGGTTCACGGGTCAGGGCTCTCCCCGAGCCAGGAGTCAGCGTCAGTGCTGGACACTCTCGTCTCTAATGCATCTTGTCGCTTTTTGCTTTCATGATTCTGCTTCCTTGTCTTCATTCCCCAGCCATACGCTGCATACACGGAGACCAGACTTCCATACTTCTGTCTTTTATACTCTATATTTTCATAGACATTTTAAATGACATTACATTTATTTTGGCTACCAAAGCCATGTATGCAACAATTTAGAATATAAGAAGTTCCTGCTGGGCGTGGCGGTGCACACCTGTAATCCCAGCATTGGGAAGCTGAGCAGGAGAATTGCAGTGAGTTCAAGGCCAACCAGGGTAACAAAGTGAGTTCAAGGCCAACCTGAACTGCGTAAAGAAACCCTGTCTCAAAAAGACAAAAAAAATTCCTAACTTCTGCAAAGAGATAACCAATTGTTTTGTTGCTACTTATTTTTGTTAGTACCAGGGGTTGAATTTACGACCTCACATTTGCCAGGGAAGTGCTTGTGTCACTGAGCTGTAACCCTGGTCTGTTGTTACTTTTTTGACACAGGGTCTCCCTATGTAGTTGAGGCTGGCCTTGAACTAACTATGTGGCTTTGGCTGACTTCCAACTCAAGATAATCCTCCTGTCTCAGCCTCCTAAGTGCTGGGATTTCAGGCATGCCCCCCCATGCTTGGTTTAGAGATAACTGCTGTTAGTATTTAGACATGCCACCATCTCACCATGTATGCAGATATACACATCGTTCTTTTACCAAAAATGTGATTGTGCCATCTGCATGACCTACCATCTTGGTCAAATCTTGTTGCTGAGACACATTACCAAACACAGATTGCTCTAAAGAAGAAAGGTGTATTTGGAGTCACTGTTTGCAAAGGTTTCAGTCCATAGTCAGCTGGCTCTAAGGCACGGCGGTGTGACAGTGGGGTACAGCAGAGGAGAAACAGCTCATGTGTGGTGTTGGAAAGCAGAGAGGGATCAAGGGAGGAGGAGGGAGACAGACCTTCTGGGCCACAACCCCGTGACCTGCCTCCTCCAAACTGGCTGCACCTGCCAGTGTTACATTTAGCTATAAACTCATCCACCGGTAAGCGTCAGCCCCGAGATCCATGCATCTGGGGGGGGAGGGGACTTCCAGGTAGAAACTCTGACACCCAATAACCTGCATTTTTACAAACGCTCAGCACGATATTAAGGACAACTTTCCATTTAGTCCATGTGAGTCTCCACTGTCCATTTGAATCATTCGCTGTTTAGTTGTAGTTAGCCAGTTTGTTGTTGACTTCTCAACAACTTTGAGATTGCTCTTAACTTTTCCCTGTGGCGCAGGTGTGACACACACTGCAGGGATGGATAGCATGGACGAGGAACCTAGAGAGAGGGCAGATTTAAAATCAGCACCGTGGGTGGCTGGAGCACGAGTTGACTGCAGGAGTTCTCTTCAGGCTTTGTTACCAGTGTGCTCCCTAAAGGAATCATTAAACTTTCCAGGCTCACACAGCTTAAAAAGTTTTTATTAAATTTAAGTATGTGGAAAGCTATAATTTGTAGAAAAATTTAGACATATGCATATTAACATTAAGATATGAATTATATTTTTAAAATAATCCTGATGGAAGCAAGATATAGTGATTTGATATCCCAGCTTATCCTGTTTTTTAAAAACCATGGACTTGCTCCTTTTTAATGATTTAAAATACTATATTGTCTTTTTTCTTCTTCAGTTGCCAATTCTAATGTACTTCCCTTCACAGTTTTTAAACTAATGCAATGTTTTTACATTTGTGTCTGTATTACTTTTCTCATTGCTGAGACAAAATACCCAACCCCTAAAGTTAAAGGAGGAGGGGTTTATTTAACTCAGTTGGGAGAGGTTTCAGTCCGTAATTGACGGACTCCAAAGCAGGTTGGCACAGCTGAGGGGCAACAGTTCATGGCAGCGGAAGACAGCAAAGGCAACAGGAAGCCAGACAAGCCTCTTTCTGTTTCAGCCTTTCTGTATCCAGTCTTCTGGAGTTAGGGCGGTACCAATTGCATCAGTGGACTGATCCAGCAATCACCCACCCTTAACCCCAGCACCCTTAATCCTAGCATTGCGCCATGAATCAGTGGCATGCTCTAGAGTTAGCCACCTCCAGAAAAGCCCCACCTAAAGCTGCTTGAGGCTTTGAGGGGCTGTCTAGACACACCCCATAACCATTTAAAGGCCTTTTATTGATCAGCCATTGCAGAAAATTTGGGAACATTATTTAAACACTTAAAATTTCCTGGGACCACAAGAAAATTTAAAAATTGTGTTATAAAATCTTGAAAGATAATTTGTTGCATGTAAAATAAAAGGGCTGTGTAATATATCTATGATTTAGTGTTATGTGTTGGAAGAATGAAATAGGAGCAACACGATTGTTTTGTTTTCCATTTCTGCGGATGTGAATGCTGTGAAACAGTTTTTACAAAAACCAAGAAAATGGCAATGCAGAGTTTTACTATAGCAATGTTGATCAATCTTTGAGCTCCGAAATTATTTGACGAAAGTTGTATAATCTGTCATCAAAAATATTAATGATTGGTTTGTAGGCAGTTAGGTCATCTGTCAGTTTGATGATAAACTCCACAATGCTAGAGAAATGTCAGGGGGAGCCCGGCGCAGGTGTGGGTGAGATACCCTCTGAGCCAGGAGATGGTGACTATTCTCTGTTGCGTTGTGTACCTTGCTCCGGCCCTTGGCTCCTTGGAGGGAGGGGAGCTGGATTGCATCAGGTGGAATTAACTGACTCAGGTGTTCATTAAAAGACAATGGGGATATGAAACCATGTGTGCTGGGATCCATTCTGGGCAAGGAAGATGGTAAAAGAAGATGGGTGGGGGCTGGGAAGAAGTAGTGGGGGAGCAAGGGAGGGCTCCTTGGAGTAGAACCCTGGTCACAGTGAACAGGAAAGAGAGGGTGTGGTCAGACCTGTGTTCAGTGACTTTGGAGGTGCAACGGTTATGGGTCGCAGACATGCTCAGGCTCGGTCATGGTTTCTGTGGCTGATGTGAAATAGAACGAATGACTGAGAATGAATTTACAGAAATGGTTGAGCATGGTCTTGAAAGGATTGAAACCCTAAGGAATGGTGGAGTGGAGAGAAAGCATGAGGTAGGTATCAGCGAAATGGAAGAATGAGGGAAGGGTTGGTAAAGAAGGACCTGGGGAAGAGGAGAGATACCCTTGAGACAGGAGGAGGAGCAGATTTGTTTGCCTGTAGGAAGCTGCAGGAAAGTGGTTTGGCCCTGGCCACGGGGAACACAGAAGACCCAAACTCATTCCCTTCCCTGAGAACGAACACCTGCCCTTTGGGAAGCCATCAAGACAGCCCCGTTCTTGAGATGCATTGGGAGTATATACTGAAGACACGGGGCGGGGTTGCTGCTTATGGAGGGGCCATAAAAGAGGTCACGGGGAGGTTTCCTAAGTGACGAGTGGCAGTCTTGCTCAGGCTGGAGCTTATCAGAGTTTTACGAAGATACTGGTAAAAATCAAGATCCCTGGTGTGTATGAGGAGCCCAGCACACTCTAGTGTGGGTGTTGACTGGGTGTGGGTGGGACAGAAACAGGGACTGGGGCTTTACTCTGTCAGTTTTTGGAGAGCTAGACCCCACCCTGACCTTAACATCCGCCCTAAGCTGACGTCCAGCCCTGTGAAGTGTGCCTGGTGTTATGCCCGGGGACCAGATGAGAGTTCGAGACCCCCACGCTTGCGCAGGTGTTGTCCTCACTTGACTGATCCCTCTTACCTACCTCACTTGAGTGTCCACCGCACATGACACTGGACGAACACAGAGGGCTCGTTACAGAAGACGCCTGGCATTCACATAGCAAAGTAGGCTGCGAGGAGGCCCAGGTGCCAGGCACCTGTTCCAGGCAGTTCTATTCCGTGCTAATTAATTGCCCTATGTCATTACTTCTGCCCTGTGGGGGTGGGGTTCCCCTAAAAGCCTAACGAAGGTGTTTTCCACTTCAAGGTCTGGTACATTTTCTAGATAATTCTTCCCTTTCATCATTTGCATCTGGCTGTTTTCAATACCTCGAGTTTTTGATGTGTCACATTATGACAGCAAAGGAGAAATTACAGTTTACATCTGTGGTGACCAAAGGCAAACCCTTGTCACATTGACCTCAAAACTCAATTCCAGTTGCTACCAAATAGCTTTTAAAATTAACCCAGCGACAGTACAGGCGCTCTTAAAAAGTTGCATGTATTTAATGGTAGCAAATAACTTATGATTTGTTAATGGCAGTTCTTTTTTTTTTCTTTTCTTTCAAAGATCATGTTTTTAGAAGATGCGTCTCAGCAAGATAAACTTGCCAAAGAATGGTGCTTCAAACCATGCGAAGTGAGAGAATTGAGCCACCAGTAAGTCACCAACTTCTTCCCTTCCCTGGGTGCCATTAACTAGGATCAGACCATAGGAATGCTGCCCCAAGGGACAGCAGGACTTTGCAGATTAATTAACTGTTTAACTGGGGTGATGGGAAGGAGAAGGGCAGCACAGCAATTTAAAGGACAGGACTGTGACAAGGAGAAGCTGCCACATTCCTGTGTCTCTTCAGCGGATGTCTGGTGAGCCTACCGTGTGTGGTTCGCCAGGCCTGAGAGTTTATCCTGCAAAAAGGAAGTGAGTGGGGGAGAGGAGAGAAACCACTGATAAACTGTTGGCATGTGGAGTTTGACAATAATTACCCTGACAGCGTGAGTAGGGAAGACCTACATTAAGTGCGTTTGAGCTGCAATTTTAGTGACTTTTAACATTTGTGTAAACTGTGTTTCCTGCGGTCAGGTCCATGTGTGTATAGGCTGCTTGATTTGTTTTCTAGACGTGGGACTGCTTGGCCAGGTGTGGTTACACACGTTTGCAATCACAGCTCCCGGGAAGGCTGAGGCAGGAGGATCACAAGTTCAAGGCTAATCTGGGCAGTGTAGCCAGTCTCTGTCTCAAAACAAAATAAAGAGGCCTAGGAGTACAGAGCTCAGTGACACAGCCCTTGCCTAGCCTGCAGGAGGCCCTCGATTCAGTCCCCAGCACTGAAGAACGGGGAAGGGATGGTTGTTTCCTGCTCACGTATCTTAAATATGTTATCTTGTTTCAGGCCAGCTCTTTCCAAAGTCAAAACAATACACCGTTTTCATTCTGAAGTCACTCACATTACTTGGAAATCATCTTTTGGATAATGTAGCAGGAACCGCATTGCACTGGGAATTTAAACACCTAGTTTGCAGCACCTCACGCTGTAGCTTTGCACCTGTTAGATGTGAAGCAAGCTTCTTCCCCCTTCTTTAAGCTCAGCTGGGCCATGGAGCTGGTCCAGGGTCCAGGGAGCCAGGATGACTGTGGGTACCATTTCTCTGTGTGCTTGTGTTTGTACTCACAGCTCCTGTACCTTCCTTCTCCGTACTGTCTCTCAGTAGCTTAGAAGGATGTGGGGAATAAACATGAAGATTAACACAGTAACTCCTGGCATTGCTGGTCCTTTACCTTCCCAGATTCCCGTACGAAAATGCTGAAGATCAGGAGGCATTTGTAGTCACTCGGAGTGCGGGTGCTGGGAGGGCAGCACATCCGTCTCTCAGCAGGTAGCCGTCTAGATGAGTGTAGAGATGCTTGGTAGACACTGGAGAACTGGATCAGCTCTGCAGGAGAGCTGGGAGTAAGAGCACACAGAAATGCAGATGCTAATGGATGCGTGAGGGTAGCAGCAGGGGTGATGAGAAACGTCTGGGGAATGGTAGGCACAGAAACTCGCTCGTCACTTTACCGTGTACCCAGTGACCCATGTATGGTCCAGCTCCTCAGGTCACCTGTCACTAATCAGCCCCAGTGTGTTCCTGTGTTTCTGTTTCACCGCTAGTACCTTGAGCCGGATGGAAGGACTAGATAGCTTGCAGAGAGCAAGACCAGGTGACCATGGGACCAAAGCTGAAGCTGCTGTGTTTGTCATCGTCACTCTTGACTCATGGGTACCTTCCTCGGCCTGGCCGTAGGTCTCAGACCTCCTCTCCCATCTTTGTGCTCTGTCTTGTAATCACCCAGCTGTGAGACCCAAGGCAGAGGATGAGGTCCTGACTTCCCTCTGTTCTTGTGATACGGCTGCTTTGCTTCTGCTTAGTGTGAGGCTTCTGCCTCTCTGTCATCACTGGTTGTCACCGCACCTGCCATTTCGACACAGAGCTCTGTCTTTCCCAGCAGGTCATCAGCCTTATTTCCAGACCTCTTGATAACAGGAAGACTTATGCTGTTAGATTGCTGTAAACAGGCGTGGGATGGATGATCAGTGCAATGATTGCCAAGAGAACGTGTGATTTGAAAGATGACAGACAGCAACTAAAGACGTCATTGAATGCTTTTTCTCTCATGTTACTTTCCAGTGAGTTCTTCATTCCTGGGCTGGTAGACACACACATCCATGCCCCTCAGTACATCTTTGCTGGGAGCAATGTAGACCTGCCACTTCTGGAGTGGCTGAAGAGCTACACATTTCCCACGGAACTTAAATTCCAGAACATTGAGCTTGCCGAGGAAGTCTACACCAGAGTCGTTGTAAGTATCCTGTGTGTGAGTGCTGTGTCATGCGTGGTCATTTATACAAACGTCCGTTTCTAGAGCTAGATTTAAGTTATGCAGCATCACCTGTTAGGGCTTAGATAGACCATGACAATTTCTGGTTGTTTGCCAGTTGACTGCATATGTGTGCATCCTTATTCCCGTCACTTTGCATTGCTGTCCTGGAGACCATATGGAATGGCTATGTGACCTTTGACATAGCTCTGTGACTCATTTTCCCCATCTGTGAAAAATACAGATAATCCTAATACCTACTTCATACGATTGTGGCGATAATTCAGCAAGTCAGTATTTGTGAGATTCTTAAAAAGGTGCCTAGCACCATTGTAATCCCAAATATTGTGTACGGTCATCCAAATATTGTAATCTTTTTTCTAGTTTTTGTCACAATCCAGAAAGTTGTATTTGTAGTCCCATTGAGACATTATTGGAATCCCAGCAAGTTAATTCCAATCTACCACCTCCAATGCAACCCATAGGGAGAGTAAAGACACCAAGACATGTTCCAAGTTAAGAGCAGCCAAGGGGTCCTAAATCCAATCCCCGTGAGGACATGCAGGCAAAGGCCCTGATCCTAGGCCTCTCCCAGGATTCATTATCTTGTGAAGAAGGCGGATGGTTCAAGGGTGAGCGACAGTGAGGACAGGGGGTATTATGTGAGTAACTTGAGCTGGCCAGCCGGGTGGGGAGAAAAGCATCTCTGCAAAATGCAGAGATAAGGATATGCAGAAGGATCAATTTGCATAATTCAATTAAGGTAGCAACTGCATTGTTTTAGGAGGCTGTTGCTTCGGTTTCTGTTCTGTAAATTTTTGTGCGCTGGGGAGTTACAGCCTCTTTACCTTGAGGCTCCTACCCGGTTGACATTCCTGGAGCTAATAGCTCTAATATTGCGCTGTGCTCATGTCTTTTACAGAGTGCACTACGTGAGGAAACAGGAGACTGTCCGATTGCCTTAGAGATTACATACCAGTACCTCCTCTAGCCTTATTTGCAATGCTTAGAACCAATCGAAGAGAGAGGGAAATACCATAGCCAGCTCTCTACATTAATCAGTATAAGGAAATAAGTCTCCTTATAATCAAAGTCGCAGCAATTGTTCTGCATTCAAGGGGAGACACTGGAGTTGTCACCCACCAACACATTGTAAGAGTCCTGTGTGTTTTCTTTAAAAATACCCAAGGAAATAAGAAATTAAAATTTCAAATTACTGGTAGAAGATGATCCTGTTATTTTGGCCGGTTTGCCAGGAGGCATAAGCAGGCTGGTCCCATGAGCGGTCTTGAGCCCGAGTGCCACTAGAGGGAGCTCTGGGGCCCGTTCAGTCGGTGAACAGTGGTTGTAGTATGTTCCAGCCACAGCGACTGAGGATGGTTTGCTCTGCTCTTTCAAGACAGTCAGTTCCTTTCTTTCTACTGCAACTCCGGGCCCAGAACCGGCGAACACGTAGCAACCAGAGCCAACGTCTGCTGTGAAGAAGTTGGAGCTGCAGGGCCTTTTCACGGACCATTGCTTCCTGCTATTCAGTACCCTTGGTCTGTGCATTCTTGGATTTTTTCGGATCCACTGCTAGTTTTTCTTCTAAGGTGTTGACAGTGTGATAGTCCCTCTGCACTGACAGATTTAGCCGTCCCGCCGCTTTCCCCGGTGTTGCATCGTTCAGAGCAGCAGGCAGTGGTAATATTTATACACTTGCCTTGTGCAATGGGGGGGTCCCATATATCCTTAGCGTGTCTGCACACGACACACCAGAAAGATGGAGAAGGGTCCAAAGTTGTATGTGAGGTTACTGGCACACCGTGTTAATGAACTGTGTTAGCCACATCGAAAGTTTATTCTCAAAATTTATTTATACGTCACATTGCTCCAAAAATGGTTTGAGGTAGATCAAAATTACATAGTATACCACAAAAGAAAATGAGTCATCACATTACAGCTAGGAACAAAAGGGAAGTGAGAGAGAGAAAAATAAAATCAAGAAGTCGACCCATGTCAGCTGTGCACCTGTTAGAGTTTGTCACAGGGTTGGCTGTCAGTTCCTATTAACTGGCCCAGACGGGGAAATAAGTTACGGAATTTTTAAAAATAGTCCTGAATTGTTTATTTATTTATTTTTATTTTAAAGAGAAAAACAAATTTTTAAAACAAGATAATAATGGTAACAATGGTTAATACATTGCTATTGTTATCTTTAAATTAGTTACTCAGAGCACAAGATATCAGCATTTAATTGTCCAAACAATATTAGCACAAACCTTCCTTTTCAATGAACTAAGAGAAATTAGTATAACTATCTTAACTATCATACATATATAGCTTTTTCCTTCTTTTCTCTATTCCCCTATCCGAGTTTCTCTTTCCAAAAGCGTCTTTCCCTTTTACAATATCTGTTGTACATTTTGGATCTTATTTACTCTTTCAGCTTTTCACACTAGGAAGACAATACGATGTTTACATGTGTGTCTGGTTTATTTCATTCATGAGTATGATCAAGTTGCATCCATTTACTTATAAAAGTCTCCAGTTTATCCTTCTACTCCACTGTATAAAAATACCACATCTTTTTGTCCATTCCTCAGTGGATGGGCATTTCGGTTCTTTCTAAGTTCTAGCTACTACAAATTGTGCTTCTATAAACATAGGTGCATATATATCACTGTGATATGATGTTTTTAATTCTTTTGGGAATATACCCAGAAGGGGAATAACTGGGTCAAATGGGACCTCCAATCCTACTTTTTGAGGAATCTCCACACTGATTTCCGCAGTAATTGCACCAGTCTGCGTTTCTACCAACAGTGGAGAAGGGTTCTTTTTCCCACAGCCCCTCCAGCATTTGTAATTGGTTGATTTCTTGACACTAGCCTTTCTTTCCAGGGTGAGATGGAATCTCAGTGTCGTTTTAATTTGTATCTCTCAAATGCCAGTGATGTTGAACATTTTTTTGTATATTTATTTGCTATTTATATTTCTTCATCTCACAAGTGTGTATACATCTAAGATGCCCGTTTTTGGATTGGGTCTTTAAATTTAGGAGGTCTGATTTTTTTTTTTTGAGTTCTTTATATTTTCTCGATAAAGTTATGGAATTTTTAAAAGCCATATTTGCCAAATGAGGCGTATCTGTTTGTCCTACTAAAATTTAAGAAAATTAATCCCATTATTCCTTAATGTGGATAAGTTCTATATTTTTAAAAATGCGTAAAGATGCTATAGTATGAAAGATCAGCTAGATCAGACTTTTATGTTTAGAAAGAGAATATCAGGGACCATATATCCTTCATGCAATAGCCCTTTAATGCCAGAGATTTAAGGTTTTGATGTCAGTGAGTACAAAGTAGGTTTTATTCCTGACAAGCATTTGCGTTCATACATCGTCTGTGTCAGATTATGAGAGGACCATATACTTGGATGAACTTACAATATGGCTGAGATCTGTTTAAGAAAGTTGAGAGTTACTCGCTAGAACCTGTTTCTAGGCTGAAGGTTTCCTAGGGCAAGACAAAGAAATACAAAGAAAGTACCCAGGAATAAAACTAACAATTTTTTTTTTTTTTTGCTTTTTGTGTTCTCCCCTGGAGAACATTCATAGACATACTTCAACACACTTGCTCCATGGATGATGGCGTGATAAACTATTCTGCAGATTATTTAAAATATGTATTAGCCAAAATTTCCTGTGATTACTAAGGGAAAAGAAACCCCAGTAAGCCAAACCTGGAATGTCTCCTTTGACATACCACAAACTGAACAAGAGATTGAAGTTTGAAAGATTACTGAAGTGAACTACAAAGAACAGAAAGTTCTGGAATCTGCCCAGATTGTAATTAAGGAATAAAAAACCTAGCTCCTCACTAAATGTGCCAAGACAGACCGTTGTATTATAGTAATAGAATGAAAATACTGTATGGGTTTTCCAGTGGTTGGGTTGAGAAGGAGGAATCCAATTAATTCCCTAGATCCACAAAGGAAGACAAAGGAAGCCAAGCCGCCTTCCCCAGCCCTGGAAATTAGCTTTGAAGTTCGGGTCATCTTCAATTTGGAATTTCTTTGAGCTCCTAAAACTCGGGTCTCAAAACCCTTTCTGTCAAGAATTGGTGGCTAAGAAAAGGTTAGAACACACAGCGAATGCGTTGTTGTTCTGAATAGATTTCCCTTTGAACGGGGAACTGCAAAGTAGTCATTAATGGTTTTCTCTAAAACTCATGAGAGACGGAAGTGGCATAGGGGCCTGGGAAGCCAAAACATAAAACCACATGAAAACGGATTTTCTTATTTTTTAAAGTTAC
>PVJX010029086.1:0-23268 GCA_004027295.1 Dolichotis patagonum
AGGACTTCAAAGCAAGATAATATTAAGTAAGGAATGGTTGCCATAATGTTTTGTTTTCTTCAAAACAGCTCTTCATGACATCACACATAATAAAGTCAAACAAAACAGAATAAAATCATTCCAACTGATGAATGAAAACATTAAAAGACTTCAATGCTATGTAATGGGGAATCATGATTAATATAAAATCTTATGTATTCTTACCATTTCTCATATGAGGGAGACCATACGGTATTTATACATGTGAGTTTGTTTTATTTTGCTTATGAGTATGGTCTCAAGTTGCATCCCTTTATTTATAAATATATCAGTGTGATGATTCTTTATAGTTGAGTAGTACTCCATTGTGTAAAAATGCCACAACTTTTTTATCCATTCCTCAGTTGATGAGAACTTAGGTTGTTTCCAAGATCTGGCTATTACAAATGGTGCTGCTATAAACACGAGTGCACATATATCAATGTGGTATGTTTTCAGATCTTCTGGGAATATACCTAAAAGTGGAATAGCTGGGTCAAATGGGACTTCCAATCCCAGCTTTTTGAGGAATTTCCAGACTGACCTCCACAGTGGTTGCACCAGTCTGCACTCCCACCAACAGTGCAGAAGATTCCTTTTTTGCCACAGCCTCTCCAGCATTTGTTGTTGTTAGTTCTTTTTATCCTAGCCATTCTTTCTGGAGTTAGATGGAATCTCAGTGTGGTCTTAATTTGCGTTTCTCTAATGACTAATAATGATGAGCATTTTTTCATGTATTTATTTGCCATTCATATTTTTTCATCTGAGAACTGTATATTCATCTTGGATGCCCATTTTTGGATTAGGTCTTTGAATTTTGGGGTCTGATATTTTTTAGTTCTTTAAAAGTTCTAGGCAGAAATACCTTGTCTGAGGGACAGTTCACTAAGATTTTTTTCCTAGTTTGTGGGTTTTCTTTTCACTATGCTGGATATTTCTTTTGACATGCAGAAACTCTTTAACAAGATGTGATCCCAGTATTTGATACTGGGAAGAATTTCCCATGTGGTTTGACTCTTATTCATGAATTCTCTGCCTACCACTATGTCTTCAAGATTTTTATCTAATTTGTCTTCCAACAGATTTAGTGTTTCTGATTTAATATTTATATCTTTAATCCATTTAGATTTTAGTTTAGTACATGGTGATAGGCATGGGTTTAGTTTTAGTCTTTGGCATATGGGTAGCCAATATTTCCAGCACCATTTATTAAAGAGACTATTGTTCTTCCAGTGAACATGTTTGATTACTTTATGAAAGATAAGGTGGTTGAGTGTGTTTGTGGCTGTGGTTGTAAATTCCCATATTCCATTGATCCTCAGATCTGTTTTTATTCCTGTACCATGTTGATTTTATTACAGTGGCTTTGTAGCATAACTTCAAGTCAGGAATTGTGATGCCTCCTGCATTTACTTTTCTGCTTAGAATTGCTTTTGCTATTCTAGGCCTGTTCTGGTTCCAGATGAATTTTAGGAGTGATTTCTCTAGATCTATGAGGTGTCTTACTGGTATTTTGATTGGGGTTGCATTGAATCTGTATAATAATTTTGGGAGAATGGCCATTTTCACAATGCTTATTCTTTGTATCCATGGACAAAGGATGTGTTTTCATTTTCTGAGGTCCTCTTTGAGTTCCTTTTTCAGGGTATTATAATTTTCCCTGTATAGCACTTTTACTTGTTTCGTGAGATTAATTCCTAAGTATTTCATTTTTTGGATGCTAGTGTGAAGGGTGTGGCTTCTCTTATTTGTCTCTCAGTGATTTTGTTGTTAGTGTACAGCAATGCTATTGATTTTTGAGTATTGACATTATATCCAGCTACATTGTTACATCTAGGAGTCTTGCAATGCAGTTTTGTGGGTCTTCTATATAGATATCATGTCATGTGAAAATAATGATAATTTAACTTCCTCTTTTCCTATCTTTCCTACTCCTTTCATTTCTCTTTCTTGCCTAATTGCTGTGCCTAGTATTTCTAGTACTATGTTGAATAGGAGCAGTGATCCTTTTCTTGTGACTGATTTTAAGGTAAAGGCTTTCAGTTTTTGGCCATTTAATATGATGCTGGCTGTTGTTTTGTAATAGATGGCCTTTATCATATTGAGGTAAAGAACATCTATTCCAAGTCTCTGTAAGGCTGTTATCATGAAGGACTGTTGGACTTTATCAAAAGCTTTTTCTGCATCTACAGAGATGATCATGTGGTCCTTACTTTTGGCTCTATTGATATGGTGGATTACATTTATTGATTTACATATGTTGAACCATCCCTGCATTCTTCGTATGAATCCCACTTGGTAGTTGTATATAATCTTCTTGATGATTTGCTGCATCCATTTTGACAATATTTTATTGAGAATTTTTGCATCTGTGTTCATTAGGGAGATTGGACTCTAGTTTTCTTTTTTAGTTGGGTCTTTCTCAGGTTTTAGTACTAGAATAATATTAGCTTCCAGGAATGACTTATGAAGAATTGCTTTCCTTTCAATTTCATTGAAGAGTTTTACAAGTGTTAGAATTAAGTCTTTGTATTTCTTATACAATTCTACAGTGAATCCGTCTGGGCCTGGGCAATTCATTGTTGTCAAGTACTGAATTATGTTTTCAATTTCATTAATAGAAATTGGGTTATTCACCAGCTTTACATCTTCCTGACCGATCTTTGATAGTTCATATGTTTCTAGGAATCTGTCCATTTCTTCTGTGTTGTCAAATCTATGAGAGTAGCAGTTGTCAAGATAGTTGTTGATGATCTTCTGTATTTCCACGGAGTCTGTATTAATTTCACCTTTTCATTCCTTATTGCATGAATTTGAATTCTTTCTTTTTTTAAAAAGGTTGGTTAGGGGCTTATCAATTTTATACATTCTTTCAAAGAACCAACTCTTTAATTCATTGATTCTTTGTATTGTTTTCTTAGGCTCTATTGCATTAATTTCTGCTCTGATCTTTACAATTTCCTTCCTTCTTTTGGCTTTAAGATTGTCTTGCTCTTATTTTTCTAGATGTTTGAGGTGTAGCATCAGGTTGTTTATTTGTGTTCATTCTGTCTGCCTGATGTGGGAACTCAGTGCAATACATTTTCCTCCAAGGACTGCTTTCATTGCATCCCACAAATTCCAGTATGTTGTATTTGTATTTTCATTTGCTTGTAGATATTGCTTAGTACATTCTTTAATTTCCTCTGTGACCCACTGATTGCTCAAGAGTGTATTACTCAGTTTCCAAGTGTTTGTGGGGTTTTTGCAGTTTTTTATCATTAATTTCTAGTTTCATGGCACTATGATCTGATAACATGCCTGGGATAATTTCAATTCTTTTTCAGTTACTTAAATATGTTCTGTGAGCTAGTGTATGGTCAGTTTTAGAGAACGTACCATGTCCTGCTGAGAAGAATGTATATTCTGATGTTTTTTCATGGAAAACTCTGTATACATCTATCAAGTCCATTTGTTCACAGGTGTGATTCAGTTCTGTTATGTCTTTGCTGATTTTCAGTCTAGTTGATCTGTCCCTTTGTTTCAATGGCATGCTAAGGTCTCCTGTTATAATTGTGTTATTGGTTATTTGGTTTTTCATTTCTATTCATGCTTGCTTTATATAGCTGTGTGCTCTAGAATTTGGTGCATATATATTTAAAGTTGTTATCTCTTCTTCTTGTAGTTTTCCCCTAACTAATATGTAGTGACCTTCTTTATCTCTTTGGATCATTCTTGGTTTGAAGTACACATTGTCTGCAAACAGAATAGCTACCCCTGCTTTTTTTTGGGGGGGGGGGTTCCTGTTGCATGAAGTACTGTTTTCCATCCTTTAACTTTGAATCTTTGAGTTTCCTTTTGGGTTAGATGGGTTTCTTGTAGGCAGCATATGGTTGGATGTTGTTTTGTGATCCATTCTGTCAGTCTGTTTCTTTTGATTGGTGAGTTGAGGCCATTTACATTAATGGTTAAAACTGTTATATATTGGTTTATTGTTGACATGTTATCTTCCTGCTGTTGTATCTTTACCTTTCCACTCTGTCTAAATATCTGCCGTGCTTAGTGATTTTTTTCTTATGTGTATCTAGAATGTCTTTCAGTATTCTTTGTAGGTTGATTTGGTGATCATGAAGTTCTTCAGCTGTTCTTTGTCAAGGAAGTATCTTATTTCTTCATCCATTTTGAAGGACAGTTTTGCAGGGTACATCATTCTGGGATGAAAGTCATTTTCCTTTAGGATCTGAAATACTTTATTCCATGCTCCTCTTGACTTCATTGTTTGTGTTGAGAAGTCTGCAGTGATTCTGATAGGTTTTCCTTTATAGGTGATCTGTCTATTCTCTCTAACAGGTTTTATTATTCTGTTCTTATGTTCAACTATATATTTCTGGGATGGTGATTATTATATGCCTGGGTGTAGTTTAATTTTGTTTATGGCTATTTGGAGTTTTATATGCTTCACTCATCTGTATGTCAGTTTTCATTCTCATGTTTGGGAAATTTGAAGCTATTCTCTAAATAGCCTCTTGATGCCATTTGTACTGTCCTCTTCTTTTTCATTTATCCCTATTAATCTTATGTTGTTTTTCTTTGCATCATCTTGCAGCTGTTGAATTGTCATCTCCTGATTCCTTGTAATTTTTAAAAGATGTTTCCTTTACTGTTCACTAGCTGCAATTTTATCCTCAAGATCTGAAATTCTATCTTCACTTTTGTTTAGGTGGTTTTTGTAACTTTCAATAGAATTTTTGATTTCCTGTGTATGTTTTTGAATCTGCTTTATGCATTCTATTTGTTTCTTACAGTGTTCTTTAAGGGATTCTATCTGTCTGCTTTATTCCTCTAATTTTTTAGCTGTGCATTTACTACATGTATTCACTATTTCTTTCACTACTTTTATCATTTCTTCTTTTACCTGGGTAATTATTTTTGATTTGAGTTTCTCCATAGCTTCCCCTAGTTGCTTCTTTATTTCAGTCAATATCATTTCAGTCATTTCAGGTGTATAGCTTCTATTTTCTTCTATGTTCATAGCTCCTATGCTTTCTTGGGATGGGCTGGAGATTTGAGATTGTTTTTTGCTCTTTTTTTGTCATTTTCCTATATTTCCTTACTTCAAGTGGTGTTTCATAGCTTCCTCTGGGTGTGTTGGGAATCACCTCCTCCACCCTCAGCTTCTGGGACTGAATGAATGTAACTAAGATGGGCCCAGCCAGGCCTGCAGCACCTCCCAAGCCCAATCCAGTGTGTCACGGAGTTGGCCAGGAATTCAACTACTGTGAGTACTGGTCTCAAACTCTCCCTGTGCCAGCACCAGAGGGCTAAAAATCCCCTTGCATGGTTCTGGCCTCCCTGAGTGAAAGAAGGGTGCTGGGCATGGTACACTGTGGCCCACAAAACCTCTGGGCCACAGTCCAGTGTCCTAGGGAGCTGGGTAGAAACTCAACTGCTGGGAGGACAGGTCTCAAACTCTCCCCTGGCCAGTGCCAGAGGGCTAAGAGTCCCTCTGCGCAGTCACAGCCTCCCAAACTGAAAGATGGCCCCTGGGTGTGCTGCAATAGACCCACAAAACCTTCTGGGGCCCAGTCTAGTGTCCTAGGAGCTGGATAGGAACTCAACCACTGTGAGTACTGGCTTCAAACTCTCCCTGCACCAGTGCCAGAGGGCTGAGAGTCCCCCTGCACAGTCTCAGCCTCCTGAACTGAAACAAGGCCACTGGGGATGGTGCACTAAGGCCCGTGAAACCTCTGGGGCCCAGTGCAGTATCCTAGGGAGCTGGATAGGAACCCAACCTCTGGGACCCCAGGTCTCAAACTCTCCCAAGGCCAGTGCTGGAGCACCCAACAATGGTTTGATTAAACCTACCCATTCATCCTATAATACTCCCATTCCCCTGGTACTCAAGTCTGATGGGCCTTATCTTCTATGCAGTATATTAAGGTAATCAATAACGCTGTTGCCCCAGTCCACCCAGTGGTAAAAATCCCTTATACCATGCTCTCTCATATCCTTCCCTCCACCACTCACTTTACAGTCACAGATCTTAAAATTGTCTTTTATAAAACCATCCTCCTACACCCTAATTGTCAGGATTCCTTTGTGTTTATGTAGACTGACCCAGACACTCTGAAGTCTCAAAAACTTATACCTGTCATCTCTTTAGTAGAACCTCTCCTCAGGGACACATATCACCTCCCTTCCTTTTCTATTCATCAATTTGGCAGACACACCCTTGGTCAGGACTGACAGGTATATTTTATACACATGCCCTGCCACAAAACTGTCAAATATCTTCTCACCTTTGTTTGTACTTTTTCAGGATAGATAAAAGCCTTTCTCAAAACCAGGGAGACTGCTGATGTAGTTACTAAATTTCTATTGCAGGAAATCATCCCGAAGTTTGGTTTACCTCAGGGTATTCACTCAGATAATGGTCCAGGCTTTATTTCTCAGATTTCTCAACAGGACTACAACTAAAATGGAGTGGCCCTTACCTGCTTTTCCTTGGAACTTCAATGGTGGTCAAGGTCACTGGACTGCCATCTTGGTTCCACATCACTCAAGCTAAGCAGTGCCCTCCTAACCCTAACTCCCCTGACTCTAAACATTCTGAGTGGTCATCTCATCTCCTATTGTTACAGGCAGCTGAGCCAGTTAGAAATATTATAGGCAGTCAGACAGGGCTAAGCCCTCCAGGAAGCTGGCACAGAGGGCCAGATGTTTGATGACCTTGGAGAAGACCCACACATCTTGTTGTGGGCCAGATCTCAAAACAGAAGACACACACTTCTTGCTGTTGGCCAGATCTCAAGACAAATGCAAGCACATCCTTAAGTATAATCCTGAGAGATTAAGTCTGGATCATTTTATGCCTACTTTGCAAATTCCCATTTTCCCCACCTTTGAGTCATCTAATCTCATGATTTTGCTCTATAAAAGTCCCTGGAAAATACAGAGTCCTTGACAACCCACTCAGGACCTCTTCTGTCTCTCTTCAGACAGAAGCTTTCTTCTTCTCAATACATATATTCTACTCTTCACCTCCATTGTTTCTAAAATTCATACTTCAATTTTAGAGAATACAAGCTCATACCAGACATAGTAGGTTGGGAGTTTTATTCCCCTATATCACTATCTCCAATCTCCATCTCACCAAGGCCCCAAAGCCACAATTTTCAGGCTAGGTCATGTTATCCTATTTGGTTCCTGATCCCTTACATTCTATTAGTTAATTTTTTCACTATAACCATCTTAGTTCTTTATGCCCTCAGCTATTTAGTTAAACATGAGGCTCCTGTAGGTCTAAGATCTCATGTCACTTATAGTGACATAGTCATGGCCCTCTCACTCCTACTTGATAATTTCCCAAGCATAATTCAGTCATTAGACCTTATATTTCTCATGCTTGTTATTCTTTCCAGCTCAGCTCCTAAAACAAGGACAAGTCCTACCTACCTACACTTTTAACTTTTACCCTTTCAAATGGAAGAATAATTACCTCTCATAACTTCATTCCTCCTTACTTCACACTTATTTTTCAGATTCTACCTCACCATGGTCCTGATAGTATGGCACATTTAGATCAAAGATGCCTTTCCTTCTACCTGTCCTGAGCCCTTAAATATGATAGTGATCTGCCTACTCATAGCACCTTGTGTTTTTTATTTCTCCAATTTAGGATGTGAGCTTTCACCAATGATTAATTCCTTGTCCTGGCTGAAACAACTGGTACCAGTTTCTACATGGACATCAACTGTCATCCTGTCAAACTTCCTACACCCTAGTACAGTACCTTCTTTTGGCAGGAAGTAGTAACAGAGAGACTTCACTCTTTTCCTAACAATAAAAAGATGGGAATGAAAGAGTTTCACCTTAGAATAAAATTCAAGACATTATGGTGGTGGAAGGCCAAATTGGAAATGTTTACTCCGAGGTCACTTCCTCCTTCCCCTATTACAGCTTCCTTTTTCCTTTCCCAGTGCACACAAAGAAAATTCCAAACAGCTCCTTTCATGTCATCAATGCCCACCCTAAGTACCACCCCTGCTCAAAGGTTACATATATCCCATACCCCATATTCCTGTTCAAAGGAGATGGCCCAGCCACCATGAACTGTGCACTCCTTTCCATGTCCTCACCTCAATAAACCTGTTTGTTTTGTACTTTTACTTCTCTATTGTGCCAGAATATTCTGTCATCCAGGGTTGTGCTTATGCTTTGGCAGGATCAGAATCATCCCACAGCACTCTACCCCATCTTGCCTGGCAATAAGAGGTTACAGGCTCCAGCTGAGCCTATGGTAGTGGGTGATGGTAGTGGCAGATGCATCAGTGAGCGCATATGTGAAACAGTATGAGTCCTTCCATTCTGCCACCAATATCTTGAGGAACACAGGACTTGAAGCAGCACTGACTATGCACAGCAGCAAATAGGAGGTTAGCACTCTCCCCTTGGGAAAGGAGATAGAACTGGGACTGAGCAGCCTTGGAAGGCACCTGTAGGAGCAAAGAGTCAGCCACAGGTAAGCATACTAATCGAACCAGCAATAAGTGACCTGAGAGTGATATAGGGAAAGAAACTCCCAACCTAATAGAAGTCCAATAAGTGATCGTGTTCTTTAAAATCAAAGAATAAATTTTAGGAACAATGGAGATTGAGAGCATAATATATTTGTTGAGAGAAAGAAAGTTTCTTTCCAAGTGTCAGACAGAAGGGATCCTGAGTGGGTTGCCAAAGATTCTGTCTTTTCTAGGGACTATTAGAGCAAAACAATGAGGTGAGGTGGGTCAAAGATGGGGAAAAGTGGGAACTTGCAAGGCTGGTGGGCATGAGATGGATCAGAAGTATGGTCAATGAATAAAGATTATAAGTGTAATTTCTCAGGTAAAATTGATTAAATTGAGATTAATTAGGGAGGCATGTCAAGTAGAAAGAGGACAAGAATACAGAACAGGGTCTTTGCCTGCCTGGATGTTGGGTTAGTGACTCCTGACTTCTTCAGCATGATTGATACCTATTTAGAATATCAATCCCTGATGTTTATACTTAGGGTGTGGTTGCACTTATTTTGTCTTGTTTCTTGAGATCTGACCCACAGCAGAGGTATTTGTCTCCTCCAAGGTTGCAAGATCTCTGGTCTTCTGCACTGGCTCTTTCAAGGGCTTAATGCTGTCTGACTGCCTATAAAATTTCTATCTAACTCAGTTGCCTAGAACAAGAGGATAGAAACTTCCCAGTGGAAGACAAATACAGTAGACTGTGCAAAGACCAGAAGGAGGTGAGGAGTAGACCCCTGTCTTTGAGGGCAGCACAGCAACTTGGGGATAGACACAGAGACATACATGATAAGGAGTGGGCAGGCCACCAAGGGAGATACAGAAAGTACTAGCTGAAGACTATGGTCATAGCCCCCATATCTAGAGGCCAAGATGAGTTCCACATTCATCACTACCTCTACTGTCAGCTCAGCAGTGTTACTCAGTACTTTTGACCTCTCTGTGGAAACCAAAGAAAATTTACTTCTTATATTTTTTATACCTTTTTTTAAAAATGGGTTTCAGGGATCGAACTAATGACCATGCACTTGCAAGTCAGGCACTTATGCTGCTGAGCTAAATCCCCAGCTTTTTCTTCTTTCTTGACTGTTTTGTTTTTCTTTACTTTTTTGTCTTTTACTAATATATTTTTTCTAATCTATTCATCTTCTGTCTTTCCTCAATTATCTTTCTTGATTTAATCATTTTTTAAATAAGCAAATAGTATCTCTTGTATTTCTTAGCTAATCCTTTGCTTGCTTCTTTATTCTGTCTCTTCTGCCATTTTTTGTAGTTTCCCAAAACTTGTGTGATCTACATTGGTTCTCCAGCCTTGCTCCGGAGACACAAGGATGATTCAACATAATGTAAATCCATAAATGTAACAAACTGATGGAGACCTTAATGAAGTGGCTCTGAGCAGGATTTAAAATTAACCAATTGGCTTTGTACATTTATTTGTGAGTCTGTTCAATGCCTACATCCCCTGTATAGAGACAAAAAATGCACCCATAGTAAGTAAAACTCACTGGTCCTGTCTCAGGCCTGTAGTGGCCTATGATGCCAGGAATGCCTCAAAGGACAAGATAAGGTCACAGCTGAGAATGCCTGACTCCTATCCCAATTAACTAATAAAGATTGTAGCTGCAGGCATTTCACTCCTATTGTAAAAGTCAACCTGGAGATTACCTCTTAAAACACTTCTCCTAAATTAACATGAGATACTTCTCCTAAATTAACATAGTTGATTACTTGAAGAAGTCTTTTAACCACTGCCAAGGTCCTGCTCCATTTCCCATGTTTTCTACTCTAAACCCTTTCCTTGTTAGAAAACCAAATAAATATAGGCCACCCAAAGGTCTTTTTCTCAGCCCCCAGAGAATCTTGAATTGTGCTAAAGGGTTTTAAATCTCTAGGAAGCCTAAAATCATACCATTTGTCTCCTTTATTTGAGCCTTCACCATCTGCTCCTTTGGAAAGTTGTGGTCTTGATCAGTTTGTGACACCTCATCAACAGAGCTAAAGACAAAAATCACATAATTGTCTCAATAGATGCAGAAAAATCTTTTGACAGAGTCCAACACTGATTCATGACAAAAATCATTGGGATAATCTTTATCCCAGTGTGATAAAAGCTATATATGATAAATCAAAAGCCAAGATTATATTAAATGGTCAAAAACTGAAACTTTTACTCTAAAATCAGAAACAAAACAAGGATGACCACTATTACCATTCCTATTTAGTGCAGTTCTGGAAAAATTAGCCAGGGAAATTAAGCATAAAATAGAAATAAAAGAAATAACAAAAGGAAGAGTTTATATTATCATTATTTGCAGACAACATGAAACTCTACATAGAAGAGCCCAAAATCTCCACCAAAGACAACCCACAAAGTAAGAAAAAGTCTTAACCAGTTGTTCTTCAAACAAAGGACTAATATCTGGAGCACAGACAGAATTAAAAAAATCAGATCCCCTAAATTCAATGACCTAACCCAAAACTAGGCATCCAAGATGAATACATAATTCTCAGCTGAAGTACAAATGGAAAATAAAAACATAAAGAAATGTTCAACATCACTGGTTATTTAAGAGATGCAAATTAAAACAACACTGAGATTCCATCCACTCCATGTGAGGATTCCTCAAAAATATAGGACTAGAGCTTCCATTTGACCTAGATATTGTCCTTCAATTTGTCCTTCTTGGTATCTACCTGATAGAATTACAAGCATCATACCACAGCAATATATGCACATCCATGTTTATAGTGGCATAGTTTATAATAGTTTAATCTTAGAACCAACCCAAATGCCTATCAACTTATAAAGGGACATTTATTGCTAAATGGATGCACCCTGAGACCAGACTTTTACATGAAATAAATTGAACACACATGTAAATATCACATTGTCTCCCTAGCATGAGAAAATGAAAGTATATTCAAGAAAAAAAATTGTGCAAGAGATATGGTGAAATGGGAAGAAATTGTTCAAAAGGAAAGGAGAACTAATGAAGTGGGAAGGGACACAATCCTTGCATTCCAGTAACAACTGTGGCAGCTCCTCCATATTCCCAACAAGAGGTAAGAGATGTCTGCACTTAACTTTCACTTTGTGACTTTCTACTCAGAACAATATTGGGACCCTGTTGGTCAATTAAAATCACTTACAGCAGTTGCCAATCTTTGAAAACATGAAGGACAGGTTTCTTTTTTTTTCTCCCCTCTCTCCCCACTCCCCTGGAGAGGTTTCTTTTGACACCCACCCCCCAAGACCATGAAAAAGCACCATCTGACCTTCTTTTGCACCTGTGCCAGACCTTTGAACCTTCTGGGGGATGGAGTTACAGGGGGACCTCAGTCTTAATTTCCCAATTGAAAAAAATACTCCTTCAGGACAAAAATTATCATATTACAGAGCAGGTTATATCTCTACTTGTTAAACCTTCCTATTGTTACTCTAAATCTTAATGATACAGGACCTTTACTAGGTTCTTTAGAATCTCCATCTCTGTCTCCTTCCAATATATATGGGGCATGCTAACAAAAGACTTCACTGGGAAAATGAGAGAACAGAGAAATGGATACTATGTGTGCTTCAACTTCTCTTACACCTCTTTAAATGAGAAGAGGACAGCAAGGGCTGGGGATTTAGCTCAGTGGCATAAGCGCCTTCCTGGCAAGTGCAAGGTCATGATCCCCAGTACCACAAAAAAAAAAGAGAGAAGAGGACAGCCACAAATACCATAAGAGTATATCTCTCCCAACATTTGGGCCTTGTATTCAACAAGACAGTGTATGATGGGTGCTGTGAATTTGCCAGGGGGAGCAGCTTATGGCCAGGAGTCCCCTGCTTTGCTGGCTCCATGGCTGACATGTCATAGATGTTGGGGAGTGGGAAAGCAGGGGCAGTGGTTAGCGGGATCCAGATGAACAGCAGTGGTGGTTTCAGTTTGGTTTTAGACTTGGGCCTTACCGTGATGATGGTAATTCAGGTGAAGAATCTATTGTGGGCAGTAATAAGCAAGCTGATGTACTTTTTTCCTTCCTAGGAGAAATTGAGGAGCTGCATATATTCTCACCCCAACTGCTATTGATTAAAGACTGGTTGTTGATTTAACATCAGCTGAATTAAGTCAGTATGGTGCTGAGTGTAGATGGCCCGCCTGCGGAAAGTTTTCAGCATAAATAGAGATGTGGAGAAGAAGAGCTAGGTACTGTGAGTTCCCTAAGTGTTGCTGTTTTGAGCCATTTGTTCTCCTGGAGGAGCTGGTAATGGCTAACTTCCCCAATATGAATTATCATTATCATCAGAGGAGCTTAGGACCTTGTCACTGAGAGTCATTGCGGTTCACTTTGGGGGGCCCTGGTCCTTACTTTGGGCATCACTTATTGATTCCAGAGGGGAAGATGTGTGCTGTTCAATCTCCAGGAGTTTGTCACACTGGATTCCTGGCATGTACTCAGCTGTTCTCAACTGGGCAAGGTGGTGCCCACCTGTAATCCCAGCACTCAGGGCCTGAGGCAGGAGGGTCATGTGAGTTTAAGACCAACCTGGGCTACAAAGTGAGCTCAGGGGCAGCCTGAACTGCATAGCGAGACTCTGTCTCAAAAAGACAAAAAATAAAGAGAAAGAAAGAAGAGAAAAAAAGAAAGCAAGCTTGACTGTTCTCATTGTCAAAGGAGCTTGGGACTTCATTGTCACTAAGGATGGCTACCCATTTCTGAGTGGTTGCAGCACTCACACTGCCAATCCCAGCATTAGACAACAAACCAACCTCAAATGCTAGACTCAGCTGCCTTAAGACCCCTGCCCCATGACTACATGAGGCTTTGGGGAGACACCCAGATACAAACCATAACAGAAGGAAATCAAGAAGTTGTTCATCTTCATGGGTCAAGAGCAAAGATACTCTGGAAAAGATCAAGGAAAAGGAAAGAGCAAAAGAGAAAAACAGAGAAAAGGAAAAAGAAAAAGAATGGGAAAAAGAAAAGGAACAGAGAAAAAACAAAGACCAGCACAAGTGAGAAAAAAGACTGGGAAGAGGACTAGGCAAGAGAGAGAGAAAGAGACAGAGATAGGAAGAGAGAGAGGAAGGAACATGAATGAAAAGGAGCAAGACAACAAAAAGGTATAGGAATAGGACAAAGAAAAGGAACAAGAAAAGGACAGATCCGGAGAGACAAATGACAAAAGAAAAAAGTATTAAAAGTCCAAAATACCACCTAGAAGTTACAATACATCAAGAAGATCTGGTAGTTCCCACAGGAATAGGAAGAGAAGCAAGAGTTCTTCCAGATCACCAAGAACATCAAAAACCATAAAAAGGAAATCTTCCAGGTATCCATCACCTGGAAGCAGAAATAAGAAGGATGAAAAGAGGGAAAAAGAAAGAGACCATATCAGAAAAAGAAGAGAAGGAGAGTGTTCAACCTCCACAAGAAAGAGTTCTAATGATAGAGATGGGAAGGAGAAGTTGGAGAACAGCACTTCAATTAAAAAGAAGGAGCACAATAGAGAACCATATTCAAGTAGGGGCAAAGAAGTAGATGATAAAGATATGCCAATGGCTGAAGGAAATAAAGTACTGAAAAACAGAAATCATCAGTCAAATGACAAAAACTTCTGTACCAAACCTGAAATAACTAATGCACCCCTACACAAAACACTGGAATAAAATTCAAAGCTTTAAATTCTCTCAACAAGATGTAAATAGGAATGCAATCTATTTGAGCATAAAGTTAAGTGCACCAGTAGTCAGGTGATGTTGTGTACATCTTGTTACTGAGTAAAGATATAAAGCACAGATATTGTGAAACTACCACGTTACCCAAACTCTTCATCTTCTAAACTCTGCATTTCCATGATGGCTGTGATATTTGCCATGTGGTTTGTTAGTGTTCACCAAGAATCATTGCAAAAAACTGAACATCACCCAAATTTGTACTATCCCTAAGGACTGAAGATAAGCATTGATGGTTCTTTAAAAAATCCTAGTTACTGAATTTTGTATTGTTTTATGCTTGCAAAAGAAAAATTTCATTATATGCAATTCAACAATTTATTTAAAATTGGTATAAATATATGCACAGCATTGTAAGTACCAATTATGTAACAAGTTTACTTCACAGAATTTACTGTGATTGTGTTCAATTCTCACTATTGTGTTTTCTTTTTGCTCACAGGTTAGAACAGCAGTTTTTCTTTAAAATAATTTTACAGGTTAAAATTGCTTAAATAAGTGGATTATCAAGCAACTGAAAATGCATGCTACTGTTCTCTTTTAAAAGAAAGAGCAACTGTATTGAATACTAATAGTTATATATTAGCATTTAGTGTTTAGGTTTATTGAGTTTATCCAAAAAAGTAACCATTTTTTAAAAAAGTTTCTTGACATTTCCAGCCTTATGATGTTATTGCAGTGTGTTTTGTTAGCTATGAGTGGCAAAGATGTCTTTATGAAAAAGAAATTGTTTTTCAAAGTGGGCATGGGAGCACAAGCTGAAGCTTTGGTGTCTTCTGCAATGTGGTATACCGTTTTCTAGAATTTTGTATGTGCTAGTCATTCTCAATTCACACAGACTCTAAATGGATATTCAAACACATAGAGAAGTGTGTAAATGATATATCAGAAAAGGTTCTTTGTTCAGTTATGAAAGTCCTGTTTTCAAGACTGACTTCAGAGTTTAAAGCAATGCAGTTTTGGAACCATCAGTTTTATATTGTGATAATTGAAAGAAAAAACATTCTTTTTGTTTTGTTGGTACCGGGGACCAAACTGATGACCTCATGCGTGCCAGGCAGGCACTTACACCATTGAGTAACATGGTGATACTCAGCCCCTAACATGTTCTTGTTTCTTCAAACTATAGGAAAGTTTTTAGTTGATTACATTGGATGGCCTTAATTATTGCCTCTCAGTCTATTTCTCATAAACATTAAGGGAAGACTAAGAGTATACAGGAGGTTGTTTATGTTTAAAGATATGTTTACTTGCATTTAAGAAATAAGTCATCCATAATCAAGCTTATGTTTTTCAGAAAGTATGCAAGGGGTAAAATGACAGCATTGCCAATATTTTCCCCCAATATTACAACCTGCAATTTCTAAACTTTGTCGTTATTTCCAAACAAGTAATATTTTAGCATATTATTAAAATCAGGTATAATTTTTTTAATGCAATCTAATACAATCTAATTACTCAGTTGCCTTGCTTCATGGGAAATGTTACTTTTGAAGATTATAAAAGCTGAGTAGCACATTAGTTACTTAGTTTCAGCTTGAGTTTTCTTATAATAGTAATTTGGCTGAAACTTAAGTATTTGGTAAGAATGGGAAAATTTGCCCCGTTTGCAAGTAATGAAACATGGTTTGGTGATGAAGCTGTGTAATCTTCTTGATGCGTTTAGAATTACTGTGTTCGGTTTTTTTTTCATTTTCATCACTTTGTGCATTAAGTTTTTAAAATGCTTTACTATGTAAAATATAGATGGTCATTTTAATCACTCAGCCAGATGTATTTGGCTGGTAAATAGCTTATTCTGATACAGGATGCTTGGGTGCACCCAGAAAGATTGTGAGGAGTGTGGGTTCTGCATCAACAACTATCTTACTTATGATATGCAAGTAGAATAGAGCAAATGTTTGAATTTTTGTTATTTTCAGTGCCATTTCTCTAATAAAGCTAAGTATCTTAGAGAGGAAAAATGGCAATGTATTACCTACAAGTTTTCTATTTTCATTCTCATGACTCAAATCATTGCATTTCAAGCCCCTCACAATCACACAATCACACAAACACACACACACAATCACACAATCACACAAAGAATCAGTCCAATCTCCATAGGCCCATGGTAATGCTGATATCCCTGCATCTCTCTCATTGACATAGGTTTACAATCCACCTTTAACACTTCCTGACTACATGGCAAGACCACCACCACCATCTCTCTGGCAGTAACTGACCTCTATTTCTTCTGTAGGAGGCTCTTATATCATATTCTGCTTTTCTCATGGAGAGGGGTATATACTGTTGTTGATGCCCTACCTGATATTACCCCAATACAGATTTTAATGGGGAAACAACCCTAGGAGGATTAAGTTCTAGAAGTGTCACATTCACAAGCTGAAGAGCTAAATCTCAGGGTGAGAATTGCTCACACAATGAATGTACTCATATCCTTAAATGAAAAGCAGAAACTGTATGAAGCAGAACTGTATGAAGGTATGAAGGTTTCTCTGATTCTTCAGTCAATCAGTCTTTGCAACATATGTATACATCTCTAATCTATGCTTCCTAGAACCAATCTCTCACCCAAGAAGGTTCAAGAGGTCCCTCCTTAAGCCCCTTTGGGTGTTTGCCTGGACTTTTAAAAGACCCTTCATACAGTTTCTGCTTTTCATTTAAGGATATGAGTACATTCATTGTGTGAACAATTCTCACCCTGAGATTTAGCTCTTCAGTTTGTGACTGTGACACTTTTAGAACTTAATCCTCCTAGGGTTGTTTTCCCATTAAAATCTGTATTGGGGTAATATCAGAGAACTGTTACACTACTATTAGATTAGTGGTTGGAGGATGGGGGTAAGTGAAAGGCATGTTTATTTCTACATGTTTACTCAAAATAAAATGATGATAATAAAAAAGTACATGGCTGAATAGAGGATAATAATATGATTGAAAAGATTAAATGAGATAATGCATATAAGACTGAAACAACTTTAAATGATTTTGTCACTTCAAAGCTGGGTCTAATATAGTGAAGAAACAACCCCTTACTTCATTGATCATTGGTTCTTTGCACCCTTGATGAAAGATGTTAGTCAAGACATGCAGAATCCCAGGCAAAAGTTTAGATAGAGTATATTAAATATATATATATATATATATATATATATATATATATATATATAGTAGCTACTCCTTCAAACACGGAGGTGGGCAGTACCAGTAAGGCACCAAGTTCAAATTTAGATACCATGCTGGGGATTTAGCTCAGTGGCATAAGTGCCTGCCTTACAAAAAGCAGTCGTGAGTTCGATCCCAGTACCAAAAAAAACCCCAAAAAATTAGATACCATTTTACACACTCAAAAGTTACTCCTGGGGTTCATGCTTATCAAAGTTTCACATAGGATCTGCTTTAGAATTTCAAAATGTCTTACTACTGTACTTTTTAAATGGTGTTGCCCCATGAGCTTTAATCATGTAAGAAATTTTTCAAAGGTAAGTTCTTAGCCCATGAACAGAAGGTCTTTAAAGAATATTTTCTTTCTTGATATGATTCAGCTTCAGGCTATGCATCAATTTGTTTTGGAACTGGCAGACCAAGTATCAGAAACAATGTGTGCAGTATGTAATCTTAAAATGTCATTGTACTCTGTGTGATCACTTTAGGTCTGAGACCTAATGAATGACTAAAAATGTACATCAAAGTCTTTGTTGCTTAACTGGCAATGCATTCAATTGTGGACCCGCTAATCTCAGGCCTGCTAATACCTATTCCCTCCTAAACCTTTCACATTAGTTGGATTAGTACCTCATACTTCTTGTTAGTGGAATTGCTCCTCAAGGTTTAGTATATTGATACTGTATTGAAAAGAAAACTTTGCAAATGCTGCTACATGAGTAATACTGTTACATATGCGGTTGTGGATTTGACCTTGTAATAGTGACCCAGGTTGATGGTGTGTCCATATTACGCATTTCATATGTTCAGTGCAGAATCCCTTGAGCTTATGGGAGATTTTTTTCATTATGTAAGACATTTATTTTTGGTCCCATTTTTAAAAGGAGACCACAAAGTAACAATAGCCCTGTAAATGGAACAATCCTGGAGGAAAAATCTTTGCTTCCTGAGAGCCCTTCCTTTTTACTTCCTACAATAACCTATTCATTTTTTTTTAATTGGTACTGGGGATCAAACTCACAACTGCGCGCTTGCACGGCAGGCACTTATGCTGCTGAGCTATATCCCCAGCCCTAATAACCTATTAATTTTGAGATCACATGTCATTTTGGACAGTCATCTATATTCCCTTAAAGTATTCATTTTTCAGCACAGAAAAAAAGGCAAATGTAATGGCTTTGTCAGATTTACAGAGGATGCTTCATGACATTCAGTCTTTAGAAATATATAAATTCAAGTATGACTGAGGGCTAGTATTATTAAAAGAAATACTTTTATGTGTTTAATTTTATTTGGTAGCATTCATTACCTAAAGTAGTACCATTCAAAATGTTTGTATGTCACTTGATTTGTATCACTAATCTAAGAGACTATGACAGGAATGTATGTCACTTGATTTGTATCACTAATCTAAGAGACTATGACAGGAATTTTCACTGCTTATGTAGGTCACCTATTACTTGTCTGCTAACATCACACTTAAAAAAAAATCCTATAGTAAATTTTGTCTCTTAGGTCGTATTTTTGCATGTTATCAATTTCACTTCTCACAGGCTGTTGCTTTTTAAAATTTGTTAAGGTTACCTCAGAAAAGCATCAATATCTTGCATTAGCAATTCTTGCAATAGCATTCATATTTTGAAAATGAATGCGAATTCCTTTATGGTTCCAACTGATGTACAAACTTAGGTCTGGATTTCAACTTTTTGTTGGGGGAAGACTATTGCAAAACCCAGATTGTCCACCAGTTGTCCAATGTATTTCAGTCATAATTATATCTAATTCCCTTTTGTGAATTTTCACTGTTCTAGAACAAAAAGTCATTTATATGTATATATATATATATATATATATATATATATATATGCTGGGGGATATAGCTTAGTGCCAAAGTGCCTGCCTGGCTAGCACAAGGTCTTGAGTTTGATTCCCATTACCAAACACTAAAATGAATAAAGAGGTTTTTTAAAAAAAATTTTTGAAACAATCTCCCTAAGTCACTAACATCTGCATAGTGGACTTAAATTATGTTCATCTTGCCTCAGCCACTTAGAGTGCTGGGATTATAGGCATGTATCACCACACTTTTCTGAGAATGAATTTTACTATTAGTTGGCATAAGATGAGTATATGTGTGATTATTAACGACAATGTCTGACTCCTAGTATTTACACATGACTGATTCTACTCTTTATCAGGAGATAGAGATCTTTTGTATTGAAAACTCCAATTTACCTGAAAAAATACATACATGTACTCATTATTGTTCCCAAACCTCTACACAAAGAATAAATTTCATATGGATTAGATTTGTTTGTATACATCTATGAATTTTTTTTTATTTTGAAGAGAATGAAACCAAGCAAAATAAAACAAGGTAGAGTCAATCAAAACAAAAGGATGAATATGGTACATGACTTTAAAACAAAATACAAAGAAATCAATAATGGCTACTATAATGCCTCTTGTTATCTTGGAAAGAATTTCCCATAATCAGACATAACAAGATCAAACAAAAATAGTACAGAATAAAACCAATAAAAACAAAACAATAGAAGCAGTACAGGACATCAAAACAAGATATTAATAAAATCACAGTGGGTACCATAATGCATCCTGTTATCTTCAAATTAGTTGCCTATGACATCAGATATGATACAATCAAACAAAATAGAATAAAATCTGCCAAAACAAAATAATGAAAGCAATACAAGGTTTTGAAACAAGGTAATAGGAAATCAATAATGGCTACCATAATATATTTTGTTATCTTTGAAATGGCTGTCCATACCATCAAATATAATAAAATTAGACAAACCCAAACAGAGTAAAACCAAACTAAAAAGAATAATGAAAATAATATGGATTTTAAATCATGATGATAGATTAACAATGGCCACTGTCTTCCCTCTTTAGACACTTCCTCCCCTTTCACTTTCACAGAATGTTTTGTACATTTTGGATCCCACTAACTCCATTAGTTTTTATACTAGGGAGGCAACATACTCTTCATCCATGTGACTCTGAACCATTTCATCCATGAGCATGATCTCAAGTTGTATCTATTTACCTACAAGAGCCTCAAGGTTATCTTTCTTTATAGCTGAGTAGCTTTCCATTGTATAAAAATGCCATGTCTTTCTTATCTACTCTGCAGCTGATAGGCATGCTAGCCCCGCTTCTTTCTGGTTTCCTGTCACATAAACCATTGTTCTCTCTCTTGCCTCAGATTATGAACTTCCTTTCAGGTTAAATGTGTTTCTTGTATAAAGAATATTGATGGACCCTATCTCTTGACCCACTCTGCCTGTGTTTCTTTTTATTGGTGAATTGAAGTCATCTATATTAGTGGTTATGGCCAACATGCTCTGCCTCATCTCTGCCATGCTATTTTCCTACCATTGGTTGCCAACTTCTCCCCTCCATTCCATTGTTTGCCCTTCTCAGTGATCCCCCTCTGCTGCTGTTGCTGGAAATGTGGTCTTTTTTATCTCTCTGGAATGTCCTTCAATGTTTTTTATAGGGTTAGTTTGGTGGTCCTGAATTTCTTCAATTGTTCTTTGTCATGGAAGTATCTTTTTTCTCCATTAATTTTGAAAGATAGATTTGCAGAGTAAATCAATCTGGGTTGGAAGTTGTTTTCTTTCAGGACTTGAAACACTTTGCTCCAAGCTCTTCTTGATTTGATGGTTTGTGTTAAGAAGTCTGTCATGATTCTGAAGAATTTTCCCTTAGGTGATCTGTTTCTTTTCTCTAACAGCTTTTAAAATTCTGTTCTTGTGTAGATTATCTGGGATCTTGATTATTATATGTCTGTATGTAGATTTATTTGGTTATGGCTAGCTAGAGTTCTCACTTACCTAAACATACTTTCCTTTTCCTATTCTTGAGAAGTTTTCTAAAATTATTTCTGTACACAGACTTCAGTGTCATTTGTGTTGACCCCTGCTTTTTCACTCACACCTACTATTCTTAAGTTATGTTTCATTTGGTTGTCTTGCAACCATTGAATTGTTAATACCTGGTTAGTGGTTATTATTAAGAGATATTTCCTTCTATGATTAAAGCTGCAGTCCTGTATTCAAGGTTTGAAAGCATCTTTAGTTTCTTTCAAGCAGTTTTATCAACTTGCAATGGAATTTTTAATTTCCCAGATATCTCTTTGAATCTGTTTCATGTATTCTAAATCTTTTCCATATTGTTCATTCAAGATTTCTCTCATTTTCCTATGCTCCTCTCTTCTTCCATCTATGTCTTCTTTAGAGGTGCTTAACAATTCTTTTGTTATGTTTCTCATCTCTTCTTTCACCTGAGATAGTATTTCTGTCCTAATTTCTTTTATAGCCTTGTGGAGTTATTTCTTTACTTCAGTTGCCATTACTTCATAAACTTCAGGTGTACAACTCTTGCTGTCTTCTGTGTTTACATCTCCTGGACCAGCTCTACTTGGGTTGTAGGCCAAAGTCTACCTTTTGCTTCTCTATCTGGACATATTCCTGGATTCTTCTGGACAAGTTGGTAGTGGGTCCCAGGCACTTCTCACATTGGTTGCAATTTCTCTGAAACAAGACTGTTTGGCTCTTCTAGACAGTACTGCCTACTTGTATCTGATGTTGGCCATTGGATGTGTTGGAAAAAGGCTATCTGCTGCTTTTCCCAGCCTGAACTGACTCACTGATGGCTGATGGAGTATACACTGGGTGGCTGGTCACTGACTCCTAGCTGGTTACCAGTGAGGATATTTGATGATGGCTGCCAGACTGTACAAGAGGGTGGGGCTGGCAGCGGCCTCCAGGTTTAGCTGGTTACTAGCCAGGAACCTTGGTGATAGCCGCTGGAACATGCATGGAGATGGGGCTCAGTCCAAGAGTTTCCACTGGCCTGCTCCCAGCTAGGAACTGCTGGAGGGAGCAGGCCAGAATTCTGGGTTCAGGTTCTGGGGCTTATCTGGCCTGACTCCAAATGGCTCCTGGCCAACTGTTTTCTTCCATGGGAGGACTGAGCACTCTGCACTCACCACCAGCCAGTGCAGTCCTGTGCAACTACTGCTCTCCCCCACCACTGCATCTCTTTGCAGAGGCCTCCAGCCTTGTCAGCCACTAGTCACTGTGACAGCATTTCCCCAGGTTCCAACAGCTCCTATCACACATTGGGTCTGGCTCCAGGCAAAGGCACCACCAGATACTGCCTTCTTCTTCATTTAAACTTTTCTCTTTTACTCTCTCTGTGGGCTGCAATTTTCTTTTTTTTTTATGTTTTTTTTTTAATTTAAAAGAGAATAAAACAAAAGGGGGCAGTACAGAGCAGATCAGAAGAGGACAACATAGGCAACACAGTATTTTACATTAAGTCAACTGGACATCAACAGTATCTAACACCATATCTCTTACTCTGCTATAGTTGAGCATAGTTTCAATTACAATAATATCAAACATAACACAATAGTATAAAGCCATGCATAGAGTGAAAGAATTACAGGGCTTTCTGAACCGAATAACAGAGAATGATCAATGAGTATTATATTATCTCATTTTTGATAAAAAAGAAAAAAATTTGTTTGAACTATCACACATATTCAAATTCCAATGAGACACAATGTGGTAGACAGAACCAACGGCAATAGAACAAAAAGAAAAGCATGGTAGGACTTCTAAGAAGGATAATATTAAATCAGCAATAGCTGTCATAATGTTTTCTTCAAAACAGCTGTTCATATCATCACGTATGATATAGTCAAACAAAACAGGATAACACCATTCCAACTGATGATTTAAAACTTTGAAAGACTTCGAAGCTATGAGATGGGGCCTCATGCTTACCAT
>PVJX010029087.1:0-23249 GCA_004027295.1 Dolichotis patagonum
GTTTGAAAATCACCCCCAAGAAGTTCAAGGGACGGAAGCACTCCAAGTGTAAGCAGATGAAATCTAGAAGTGTCAGTCCTAAGTCAGATGAGTCCAGGAACTCCACCCCGAGAGAACAGTAGCAAGGACATTCCAGCTACTCCAGTTTGCTCAGGGACCAGAAACCGAGATCCCCCAACAGGCCGTGGGACTGCACACACCCAAGGGACAGGAAGGTGGGGCACCTTGGTCTTGTTTTTCCTGAAAGCTTTGGACCCAGGTGTGAAAAACAGCTCACTGTGGAGCTGGCTCAACCCGCTGGATTCCTCCTGGGCAGGACCCTAGCTACGAGAAACGGCGTTGGAGCCAAATGGACCTGGGCCTGGATGGGCAGAGGCTGCCACACAGCAAAAAGGAAGAGGGGTGGGGTTGTTTTGGGAATTTGTCTTCCAGGGGAGCCTGTTGCCTAGTGGCGGCCCACAGGCCCTTTTACGGCTGGGACCCCATCAGGCAGAGGGGCCATGAAGTGTCCTTGATGAAAACGTTGACAGAGGGCTAAGAGTGCACACAGGGTCAGAAGGCAAGCAGAACACGGCCTTGGAGGGACTTAAAGGGCTCAGAGTGCAGTGGAAGAAAAACAACAGTGAGCTGGGTGTGCCGGTGCACATCTGTAATCATGGTAATCAGGAGGCTGAGGCAGGAATATCACCAGGCTAGCATGAGCTATAGAGTAAGATCCTGTGCTCTTCCCCACACCACAAGAAGACCCCCAAAGAAGGGCACCACTTACAAACAAGCTGCCCTGCTCTTCCTCTGACTGCTTCTGTGGCCATCCTGACCCTGTGTTTGAGCTGGGTGCCACTGGGCAGCAGCATGTTTTCTGCATAGTGTAGACAGGTGCCAGGGTTTTGCCCAAATCCTAAAGCCAGAGTTAAATGGGTTTCTAAATTCTATTCCCCCCCCCTTTTTTGTTTTTTTTCTATTTCCTTTTTTTCATTCTTTCTTGCTTTCTTTTTGAGACAGGATCTTGGTGTGTAGTTCAGTCCAGTCTTTTCTCTTTTTTTTTGGTACTGGGGATTGATCTCATGACCTTGTGCTTGCAGGCAGGAGCTTACATCACTGAGCTAAATCCCCGGCCCTGTTCAGTCTAGTCTTGAACTCATTATGTAGCCCGAACTGGCCTCAAACTCGCAGTGACCCTTCCACCTCAGCTTCCTGAGTGCTGGGATTACACGTGTGTGCCACCACACCCGGCTCGTGTTCTGAATTCTGGGCTTGCACTTAGGCCGGGGTGGAGTTGGCCTGACTTGAGGGTGGAGGTGATGCAGGGGTGCAGGGGTAGGTGGGGAGAATGGGGCCTCCTGTGGTGGAGATGCCGTCAGGACAGGTCCTCCCAGTCTGGAGGGTTCCGGTGCCATTGCAAGAGGGCGGATGTGCACTGGGGAGGGGCATTGCATGTGACTGGTGATTTTCAAAGCTGGCCAAGTAGGGCCAGAGCCACAGGCTGCACTTACGTGGAGAGGACTTCAGAGGGCAGGTCAGTGATGTAAGACGGGATCTTCCGCCCGGTCAGGAACTGTGCTACTTCGTTGCTAAAGGTGTTACAGTTGTGTTCGAAGAGGTTGTAGGCCTCACCTCTGTGCATGGTGAGAAAGGTTTGGGGGAAGAGATGAGACAGTCAGCAGGTGAACCAGGACGAGGGAGAGCGCAGAGCTGAGGTGAGCGCTTCGACTGCCCCCTCCATTATGCCAAAAGGACTGCTTGACCCGACACACTGAGCCTTTCAGAACTGATTTCTAGGGGAAGGATGAGCTAAGTACGTGAACTGAACACTTCAGAATCTTCGCTTTCACAAGAGAAGAGCTCTAGAGTTAAACTGTCACTGAAACTGATTAAAATTTCATTTTTTTTTTTTTTTGATGCTGGAGATGGAACCGGCCTAATAAGCAACCACTCTACTATTGAACCTCAGCCTTGCCCTTGGCTAAAACTTTTTTTTTTATCGGTACCAGGGATCAAACTCACGACTGCCTGCTCGCAAGGCAGGCGCTTATGCCACTGAGCTAAATCCCCAGCCCCAGCCCTTGGCTAAAACTTAAGAGAAAATTTTTCAGGTTTGTGTTTCATCCCAACCTTGCTACAAACCTAGCTTCTGATGTTCAGGACAAAGCACATGGCCAGTAAAGGCGGAGAACAGCACTTGCTTACTGTAATCAGAAGGCATGAAGAGTTTGCCTTTCCTTTAAAAGTTCAAGCAGAAATCATGCTGCATTGGAATATCTGCCTTGGAACAACTTTGGGTTTTCCTTGTAGCATGGGAACTGGATTCTCTTCACATGCAGTCAGCAGAAACCCGGCCAGGCTTTGCACTGGGCACTCCAGGGACAAGGCACGGCGGCCGCCTTCCAGGGAAGACGAATGCTGCTACCCACCACCCTGCCTCAACTTACCGGAACAGAGACTCCCCTAGGGAGGACAGGTATTCCAGAAAGATTTCTTCTGTCACTTCAGTGCTCCCCACATCAACCACAGAGTCTGGAGGCCCAAGCAATGTCCCTCCCTAGAAGAGCCAACCCGAAGAAAGTCATGAAATCACCACTGTTCCCTTGCTTTTTTGGTGTTGGGGATTGAACCCAGAGCTTCATCCAACCAGGCAAGTGCTCTACCAATGGGCTACATCCGTAGCCATCTGCTGAATTTTCTGAATGTGGCTTCCCACAGAAGATCACAAATGCACTGTTCTAACAACTTATTTTTAGCTTTCAGAGCACCCTGGGTGGATGGAGAGAGCCGTTTCCTGTTTGTATAAAGGGCACAACAGCTTCCTGGTGAGCTTCGCATCGCCACGTGCTGCCAGCAGAGCATGATGCTGGGTTTCCTGTTTTTGGTGGGCCCCGAGAAGCTGATTCTCTTGCAGGCCCGACAGCTTCTGCTGTCCATTCATTCTGGTGACAGAGATGGAAACGCAGAACCTGCAGTTTCTTTTTGTGCCTAACATGCCTGAGTACAAGGACAGAAGAGGACAACTAGAAATGCACCCTGCTCTCCACACCTACATTCAGAAAGAACGCAGCCCATTTTTCTCATGACATTGGATGACCTTTGTAACAATGGGAAAATGTGAAGGAGTGTGAATCTGGAAGGGTTGCAAATATTCTCACAGTTCAGGTCATTTTTGATCTGAGGCCGATCTGCTGATGGTGACAGGGCGGGGGTAGGGGGTGCTGGCCTCTGGAAGGGCACAGAATGCCTTGGTCATGGGCTAACAGGCTGCCACAGGAGACTAAAGGAGAGACGTAGCCCCAGTAGAGGACACCAACAAAAGGGAAGTGGAGGAACATAGACAACAGATCCAGGCAGGCAGAACATTCTAGAGCAGAGCTGCATGAGGTCATTAAATCACAGCACTGAACACCTCTTATGTGTCTGACACGGTCTAAGCAGTGGGGACAGCATGGTGAGCAGGACAGACAATTCTGGTCATCTGGGCTAAATAGCTCAGTGCTGGGAGACTGAGAGATCACTTACAGATACTGCAGTTACTCACAGGACAAACAGGTATTGAGACCAAAAAAATCCTATGGGCCAGTGTGTCAATACAAGTGGCAACAAAGGCTGTGTTGGAAAGTGCAGAAAGCCACTAGGACATATGATGGGGCTTCGCAGTCTGAGGGGACAGCCAAGGCTTGGCTGGACTCAGACCTGAAGAGTGGAGAGGCCATGGAAGTGGAGGGTCTGGAGGTGCACTGGAGCTGGAGTGCGGGGTCAGACATCCAATGTCGCTCAAGGAGTGAGGAGAGGTGGCCAGAGAGGGAGAGAGCTGATTAGGGGCCTCGGAGGCTTAGCTTGCATTCTGGGTTTTACTCCAAGGGTAATGGGGAGGATTCTGGAGCAGGCCTGGAATGATTGGAGGAAAAAGCCACTTTGCCTCCTGTGTGGTGGACAGAGAGGGAGAGCAGATGGAGGAGACGAGGAGGCTATTGCTGCAGTCCAGGTTAGATGCAGGGGCCCTGGACTAAGGTGAAAGCTCTGGGGAGATTGGAAGATGGGGAGGGGGGCTGAAGGTGGCCATGAGAGAAATTCAAGAATGACCTCTGCTCACCCTTTTTTTTTTTTTTTTTTTGAGATAAGGTCTTGTATGTAGTTCAAACTGGCCTTGAATTCATGGTGATCCTCCTGTCTCAGCCTCCTGAGTTCTCAGATTACAGGTGTGCACCAACAAACCCAGCTGACTTCCCATTTATGAGCAGCAGAATGAACAATTGCTTAGTCTTGTTTGAGCCTCTCTGGGACAAGCCTTAGAAACCTTTGACTGAAATGTTTGGGAAAGGGTATGGGTTTCATGAGACCCAAATTCTAGGACTGGCTATGTTCCCTCTCGTGTCAGCTCGATATGGGCAGTTCGTGCTGTGAGCTAGACCCTGTGCTGGGATGGGCTACAGAGGGAAGATGAGGTCTCAGCTTGCTGAGGTCTCACACAGGGTTCCCATGGAGATTCAGAAGTGGCTTGTGGCACTGTGATGTGCTGAGTGTGAGACAGAGGGACCCAGAGATGCCCTGAGAGAGGAGAGAAGTGCAACTGGCTGGATGTCTGGGAAAGGCCTCTTCAATGAGCCACTTTTGGGGGCTGTGTGGTGCTAGAGATCGAGCCCAGTGCCTTGCACACACAAGGGAGGCACTCTAACCCAACCCAAGCTGTACTTCAGGCCTTGAAGGAGTCTTAAGGTAGTGATGGGGAACCACACCCTAGGCCACAGGACAAAGGCGCACAGCAGCAGCAGGGCAGGGTGTGGGGGAGGACACTCACCGGGGGACAGCTGGAGATGCCGCCACTGCCAAAGAAGAACTCATCCTTGTGGACAACTATGGAGGTGTGCCTGCATGGAAGGACACGGGGAATCAGAAAACTCCTGACATGACCCAGAAAAAGCAAGCACCACTAGCAAAGAGAACACTTTCTCCCCAAGGATGGCACTGTGGTGACTAGCCTTATACCACCCAATAAGGGCACGAAGAAGATACAGCTGTCCCGCTTGTCTGTGGGGGTGGTTCCTGAGCCCTGCCCCCACAGATAACAAAATTCATAATGCACAAGTCCGTTTTATAAAACGGCACATAGCATTTGCCCAGGACCTATGTACATCTTCAAATCATTTCAAGATGAGTGAATTATAATAGCTACTGCAATGTAAGTGTTATGCTCTGTTGTTTAGGGAATAAGTTTTTAAAAGTCCATACATGTGCAGTGCAGGTATGCTTCGTTTCTTTTGTTTTGTGGCACTGGGGGTTACACCGAGGGCCTCATGTATGCCACAGGCAAGTGCTCTAGTGCTGAGTTGCATCCTGGACATGACACGAGCCCTCTCCCTGCTGCAGTGTGTTCACTCTGTAGCTGGATGAACTGGTACAGCTCACACACCAGGGCTGCTGCACTCTGCACACTGACACTGGCGCTGGATCACTATTGCGGGCCGTCCTGCACATTAGAGGATGTTGAACCACTTGCCTGGCTTCTCTGCATTCACTAGCATCTTCCCCCAGCCATGACAAACAAAAATGTCTTTTTTTTTTCTGAGACAGGGTCTCACTATGTAGCCCAGGCTGGCCTCACACTCAAGGTGATCTTCCTGCCTCAGCCTCTTGAGTACTCGGATTATAGGCGTATGCCACCACACCCAGCCAAAAATGTTTCTTGACACTGCCAAATTGTCCCTTGGAGGAGGGTGGGGGTGCAAATCAGCCCTAGTGGAGAATTGCTGCTTTAGGATGTGGAGACTCTGAATTGCATGCAGTGCTGCCTTCTTTCCTAAGTGGTCACCACAAGGCTTTCCACAACTTACCAAATGCCTTCCAGTTGTTTCCCTGTGGAGAAAAGAAGACATTTAGCCACATGGGATTGGACTGTGGGGCCTCTGCCTGAGTAAATCTGAAACAGTTCCTCAAGCCCCAAGGAACCTGCCATACTCCCTGGGGGACTTTCTAGTCATGCATCTCTCTCAGTGCAGGAAGGGGCTGTGAGAAGGGCAAGTGGTGTTAAGTCAAAAGGAATCAGAGTCCTTTATCAGAGGCAAGATAAAAATACTGGTATAAGTGTACACTAATTTTATGCCTGGTTTTCTTTCTCATCTGAGGTCAAATCAGCTTTGCTTTTTAAATGTCTGCTTCACCTATGATAAGCCCATAGTAAATTAATACAAGCTGTTACCACTTCGCTGAGGTGAAATTCTTCAGCAAATAATACAAACAGACTTGGCATACGTCATACATTTCAATAGTCAATGGTCATCTATCTACTTACTTGAGACAGGGTCTCATTATATAGTTTCAGGTTGGCCTTGAACCGACTATGTAGCCCAGGATAACTTCAAGCTTATGGTAATCCTCCTGCCTCGGCCTCCCTAGTGGTAGGGTTACAGGCATGCACCACCATACCTGGCTGCATTTGCTTATTTTTTAGTGCTGGGGATTGAATTCTGGGCCTCAGGCATGTGAAGCATGTGTTCTACTACTGAGCCACATTCCTAGCCCAACACATTTATTCCACATGTGCTAGTACACTGTTAGGTGGGAAAATACAAACGCAAACAGATTACTGTCCTGCCTTTAAGGAGTTCAAAGTCGAGTGAAAAAAGACAAATACCTAATTAACTAAAACACAGAGTCGATAGCTCTGTAACAGGGTCAGTGGGGGCCAGATCACACAGAACCTTGCGGAGCTCCAGCTCCCAAAGCCTGAGCCGTCTAATAGGGTGGCCATTGTCCACGTGGGGCCATTAAAATGGAAATGAAGTAAAATACAATTCACAGATGCATTAGCCACATTTCAAGTACTTCAGAGCCACAGTAGCTACTTGTCAGCGAGCACACAGGGCAGGTCTAGACCACTTCCATTATTGCAGAAAGTTCTATCGGGCATGCTGTGTGAATCTTAGTTTCCTACTCGTTTAAAAAAAAAAAAAAGACATGATAATGCTATTTGTTTCCTAGTATTGCTAGAGTTAAAAGGGAAGCTATGTAGCAAGGCAAGAACTAGGCAAAGCCTGAGGTCACGGGACAGTCAGAGGATTTTGGACCAGCAGTGATGACAAGTTTGGACTGTCAGGTCTTCAATGCTAGGTGAGGCTCATTGGTCTTCTCCACAAAAACAGCCTTGTAACAAGTGGTTACATATGCACACACACGAAGACATTAATGGAACATATGTAAATATATAGGTAACCATAAAATGTGTGTATGTGTAGTTTCTTTTGCTTGTTTTTGGTGGTGCTGGGGATGGAACCTGTTACGGATTAAGAACTGGTGGTCAACTTAATGCCAGCTGGATTACATTAGCGTGGCGCTGAGCGGAGATGTTTCACCTGAGGAAGGTTGCCAGCATAAATGGAGACGTTGAGAAGGGGGAATGTTAAGGCGTTATGGCGTTGAGGTGTTGTGGGTTCTCCTACAAGATGCTGTTTGAGCCATTGGTTCTCCTGGAGAAGCTCTGGTCCTCACATCGAGCATTGCTTCCTGCTCCGGAGGGGAAGAAGTGCCGCTTGGTCTCCAGGATGAACTTGTCACACTGGCTTCCTGGCATGTACTTGACTATGCTTGCTGTCAGAGGAGCTCGGGGCCTCCGTGTCGCTGAGGATGGCTGTGGTGCTTTTCAGGACAGCCTTGGTGTTTGTTGTGAATGTGACTTCTCGGCTCCAGCATAGAACCCTCAGCCTATCAGCACAGCTCCTTCACCCTGCGGGCATAGACTTCCTAGTTTCCACTGCTGACCTTTGGGCCTTCTGGCACGGATCCGAAAAAGAGACTGGTATGAGTCCTTCTTGTGGGCTCTAGACCTCCAGTTGGACTTGTGGGAGGCATTGTCATGAGCTCTGGGTCTTTATCTGGGCTCATGTGGGACAATGCTATGGGATTTAGGCCCCTGACTAAATATTCTATGTCTTTGGTGTTGTGAATAGATTTCCTGCATTTTCTTGTGTTAACTCTGGGTGACCATCATAAAAATATTATAAACTCCATGTCCTGATTCTAATTGTTCTCTGCACAACCCCTGACTACAACAGAACCCAAGGCCTCATTGCCTGTTTGGCAAGTTCTGTACCACTGAGCCCCACCTCAGCCCCTGTGTATGTAATTTCTTTATGTACATATGTAGCTCTATTTGGTGCTTCCCCATACCAATTAGAAAAAGCAGCTATTGATATGTTTTATTATGTAACTATATACAGAGGTGCAAACATTTCTAATAAATAAATACAGACACATATAACATATTGACTTATTAATAACCATTTTTACAGTATATAACATATGATTATGTCTAGCATAATTACTGGCATGTAATACATGCCCAACAAAGGTTAATTCATTTCTTTTAAGATTTATGAGTTGAAAGTTTTACAGGTGCTCTAACAGTACCTTGGTATTAAAAGTACCTATATGTGTCTTTTTTCAAAATTAAGACTACAACTGCCTCAAGGCCAAGGATAGTTTCTTACGTATCTCTGCAGTTCTAGCACCTGCCCAAGTATTTAAGCTGGCTTCGCCCCATGAGCACCTGCTGAGTCCAGCTACTGGTTAGTCGGTGCTGTTGGCTGACATGTGGCGCTATCAAGGTCAAAGTTCTTCCCCCATCATGGCTGCCCTGGCTTGGTACACAAATGACTCTGCAACCCGCACACTGGCTCCGCCGGAGTCTGTATGCCTCTCAGATGTCCACCAGGCTCAGTGACCCACAAGGACAGCTGCCAGGCACATATGCATACGCTTAAACGCAGGCTTACCACAATAATATGGAGAGATCATTCGGACAATGACTTTACAGCTGAAAATAACTCAAAAGTTGCAGGATACAAAGTTTACTTCATTCTCCTTTATATTCTTTCTATTGATCACTAAAATGGTCTGTGAGCTAGAAATCACACTTTGCCTTTCAACTGCAAGGCCCTGGCTTTGATCCCCAGCAGCAAAAAAAAACAATGCATTCATAAATGGTAGTAGGAATAGAGAAAAAAAATTCTTTTATTTATTCTCTTTTTAAAAATTTTTATTCTTCTAAAGTTCTTTACAGCTATACTTAGGCTTGCAACATTTTTAAGTGGTAGGGCAGGGAAAAGATTGTCTAGGTGAGTAAAGATACAGGGTTTGGTATAAAAGCAAGACAAAGCAAGATAGGAAAATGAACTTGTTGGAGAAGCTTGGGTAAGGCTTGCTACTCTGTGCCCTACCCTTGGGAGGAGAATTAGGGCTGTGGCTCAACAGCTTGCCAGGTAGCAGAAAGTGGGACTGAGCTGATCTTTAAATTTTGGGGGCCTGACTAGGGTGGGAGGTAAGGGAAGGATGGTCACTTGTTCTTGAAGTAGGGCATCTGGGGAGCTGACTTAGGCCCAAAGAGTATGAACATGGTATAGCAGCGCATTACTTCCCATTAGCATTTCCTTGGTAAGCTGGAGTAGGTGTCCGATGGCTGCGTAAGCCCAGGCCTGTGGCACATCCGACATTCATTTTGAGGCCTGTGAAGTATGAACATGTGTAACAAGTGGAGGACAGGGCCGTCAGCCTTGTTGTCTAGCATGAGTAGCAGAGAATGCAGAGCAAGGTCTACATGAGCCAGCCTTCTACTGATTACAACAACAAAGGGAGTATGGTGTATTAAAGCCAAGAAAAAAACACTCCACTCAGCTCCTCATTGATCGAGGGAGTTGGACAGCTTGTGCATAGACACGCATGCTGCTTATAGATCAGCACCTGGTATGCTGCCACTGCTAAACAAATGTCTATTAATAAGTGCAAAGTGGTGACAATGATGGGACTCCAGGGGCAGGGGCCTCTGAGTGGGTGGCATTTTGTCTCAGCTGGCAGGGAAAGGAAATACATGAGCTCGTCAGTATAAATCAAACAGAGCCCCTGCTTGCCTCACAGATTCCTCCCCCAACAAAGAAGTGTTTCAAAAAGGCAGTTTACTATCAATAGGAGAGGCTTAGCATTAACCTAACAAATCAGCTATTAACCTTGAATATAGCTGAAAAAAGGTAAAAGCTATGGTGTAACATAACTAACCCTCTGCAGTCAACAGTATAAAAATACCTACTTTCCCTCCTTTTGCTCTCCCTTTGGTCAAAGAAAGGTTATCCAGAAATCATCATGCAATAAATGATAAAGGGCTAGAGATTTAGCTTGGGGGCATGAATGCTTGCCTGGCAAATGTGAGGTTGTGAGTTCAATCCCCATACCAAAAAAGAAAAAAAAATTGATAAAAACTGACAGGAGAGCCAAGTGTCCAGGTGTGATGGTGTACGCCTATAATTCTAGAACTCTGGGAGGCTGAGGCAGGAGGATTGCAAGTTTGAGTCTAGCATGGGCAATTTAGCACAATGTAATACTCTAGTACTAGGATTCCCTGGAGTTAGTACAGGATTCATGCCCAGCATAAAAGTAACTTGAGTTTTCCTCAGTACTGGGAGGTCCTCACTTAATTTCTGCCTCTTATCAGCCAGGCCTTGTGGCAATGCTTTGAGGGTAACAATATCCCACCATTCACCAGCCAGTGTTCACTGGATGCTCGACTGTGCTAGACTCTGGGGATACAAGTGACAGTTCAGGTCCCAAGGAGCTTCCAGTTCTGCTAGGGGCAGAGCAGGGGAAAACAAGATGAAAGGAGCATACACGGTGCTATCAGCACATAATAGGGCTACGAGAGTAAGCCTGGGGAGTAGGGGTCAGGGAAAGGCTCCTGGAGGAAGTGACAATGTAGCTGAGATCTCAGGATGAGCAGAGGATAGCTAGGTCAAGAGATGTGAGAGAAGGTACCCTGGCGGGGGGTGGGGGTACGGCCCATGAAAAGACCCCAAGAAAAAGAGACCTGCAGACATCCTGTCCTGTTCAGGAGACCACAGCCCTGCCTCAGTGCGGTTCTTCAAGGGTTAAACACTAATGTTCTAAAGGAAACGGTCACCCATCATTTTTCCCAGGGCTGGATTCTCTTATAGAACCTGGTGGACAAAAGCTGGGGAGAGTGTGTCGATAATGAGGTGCAGGCAGGCGACGTTGCAGAGAATAAGCAGCAGCAGGAGCACATGGGTTCTATAAGCCCATGAGAAATCGCATAAGAAATCGCATAATTACTAAGTTCATTCATTTGGTGGATATTAACCAGTTTATACAATGAACAATGAAAATCAAACACAAAGCACAATAGATGGCATTAAGATGTTTCAAAAAAAAAAAAAAAAACAACCCAAAAAACAAAACTCCCTTACGTCCAAATAAATTTGACACAACCTGCAAGCTTGAGTCCAAGCTTAATCAGTTTCTATAATCAATACTTCCTATGGCTGAGGGTGTAGCTTGGTGAGGTCCTGGGTTTGATCCCCTGTACCACAAAAATAAGCAAACCCAACTCACTAGGCACTTCTTCTGGCCACTGGAGACACACAGAAAAGTGAGACTGAGTCCCTGCCCTCCAGGAGCTCTAGGCAATTGCTGAAATAACTGAAATAGTTGCTGCACCACTTTTTTTTTTTTTAAAGACAGGCTGTTGTTAAATTGTCCAGGCTGGGCTTAAACTTGTGATCTTCCTGCCTCAGCCTCCCTGGATGTTGGAATTATACCCCCACACACACCACCCTGGCTCACTACTTTCATCGTGGTATCTGATCATAATCTCTTTATACTGTTATACATACTTTATACATAATTTTGTATGTGTGTGCACCTTATTTTTGGGGATATTACTATTTATACTACAGAATTAAGCAAGAAACTGAGCACAGAATAAAATCTCAGATACTCATTAAATTGCATTTTGTTAGCTGGGCATGGTAGTACATACCTGTAATCCTAGCCCTTGGGAGGCTGAGGCAGGATGACTGCTGAGCGCCAAAGGCCAGCCTGGGTTACAGAGTGAGACTGTTTCAATAAAAAATAAAAATACTGCATTTTGCCTAGAAATTCTCTCTTTCTCTCTGTCTCTGTCTCTCTCTATCTCTAAGTCTATCTCCTCTTTTCCCAAATCTTCAAACTTGAGAACGATTTTTTTCAGTACCGGCAATTGTACTCAGGGCCTTGCACTTGCACTGGCCCAAACCTAAGAGCAATTTTAAGATGAATTTGTAAATAAATATCAATGTGTGCATGCATATAAAACACCAGATCAGAAAGTAAATAATGAAGTTCTGCCTCTCAGCACAAGTTAAAAAAGAAAAGTCTACATTTATCTCGATTACTTTGGCACCAAAAAAGGGTCAAGAAATTTGAAACGCAGCTAAAATGATTAAAAGGATGAACTAAAGGACAATTATAATAGCTAATTATATTGAACAGATGGTTATACGGGGTAAAGGGGTTGTCAGGCTGTCTGCTCAATTAGAATGCTAAGGATAATGTGGGACTATTTTGGTGCAAATAAACTATGGAATAGGAATTCCTCCATGGGAGGCAATCTAAGGCGCTGAACACAGCACAGGGTAAAGTGTGGAATCCCTATGGTTGAGAGGGAACTCAATGAGTGTTATCTAGTTCAGTCAAGAGCTGTAATAGAGCTGGGTGAAGTCTTACAATGGGGAAGTAACACAACTGAAGTGTGACAGTATGTATTTAGTTTGGGAAAAGGAAGGCTAAGAAGATAATCTTACTCTAGATTATGAATGGCATATACACACTGAACCCAGATTGTTTTCTCTCTCACTCAAACTTGGAATATTTGGCTAAGGATGCCCTTTGACACTTGAACAAGGTACCTGATTTGTATCAGTAACAAGAGAACACACTACATTTTAGAGATAGAATGGTAAAGGACGGTCTGGTCTGTGTTTATTACCCTCCTCTACCGTTTACCAGCTGTATGACTTGGGGTAAATTTTTAACTTTCTTTGTATTACCTTTCTTTCTTTCTTTCTTTTTTTTTTTATCAGTACCAGGGATCAAACTCACGACCCTGTGCTTGCAAGGCAGGCACTTATGCCGCTGAGCTAAATCCCCAGCCCTCTATTACATTTCTTAACTGAAAAGTAGAGACAGTAACAGGACCTATCTTACAGAGGTGTGGTAAAGATTCTTATGCATGCAAAATACTCAGAAAAAAAGAATCTGGCACATGGTAAACCCTCAATAAATGCTGGTTATTCATACTTCTAGAATTCATTATAAAAATCAGCAAATTGATTCTTTAAAGAAACTAACTGAACTGAGATATACCTGATCTTATTTAAGGTTGGCAAAATTTAAATGGGTTGAATAAGCAAGGCAATGTCTATTTTCCCTATGTCTTCTAGAAAGTAATGACCACTAGCTTTGCAAATCTTTTCTCCATTGTCTTTATAAAAGGCAAAAAAGCAATATGGGAAAAAGAAATAGATTTGTAAGCAAAGTGATATCCTCAGAAACACCATGGTACTTGATGTTACAAACTGGTAAAGTTCCCATGTCAGGATGAAGTCCTCTAGGCTCTCACACCTATTTAAAAGGGTAGGGGCAGGTCTAAGCTACTTCACTTTTGCCCACCATACCCACAAGGCCTGCCTTCATTTCTGGTACTAGGCCACGCTCCTTCCTGTCTCCTAGCCTTGGCAGGTTGAGCCCTCTTCTGCCTGGATCAATGTAACTTCCTTATTCACCTCCAAGGGCTACTTCCTCCTCACCCTAAAGGTACAACTTGAAAGGTACAACTTAATACCCTTATTTAAAGTAGGTCTCACTTATTACTTGCTATTTCAGCACCCAGTTTGCATCCTGAACAGCACAGAGCACACAGATCTGTACTTAGAGTATTATCTATCTTTATTGTCTCTTGCACATTGACTAGCACATAGTAGGCATGTCAGTATCTGTTGAATGAATGAAGTGTTACCCCTGAGGCTTCTTTCAGTGAAGAGCATTAATTATTAGATAACAGAATTAAAAAATGCCCAGTGCAGGGAGGGAGGCTTTTTTTTTTTTTTTTTTTTTTTTGAGACAGGATTTCACTATGTAGTACAGGCTGGCCTCGAACTCCTGGCAATCCTTTTGCCTCTGAGTGCTGGGATTGCAGGTGTGTGCCACCATGCCTGGCAAGGATACTTTTATTTATGGGGCTAGGAAATACCTAAGTGATGCCTCAACATGATCAAACTCAACAAATGGCTCTATTCCAAGTTTGGTTAGAACCTGACTGATGTAATCTATTAATGACCAGCACTTCCCCAATGACTTTGTGAGTTTTGCTTTCCCATTTGCCTTACTTTTTGTGCGTATGCTGCTGGGGAATGAACTCTAGGCCTTACACATGCTGGGCAAATGCTGTGAGCGATGCCCCCTACCCCTGCCTTACACATTTTAACAGCTGGAGAATGAGGCCCAAACTTCTGTCCAATAATGGGTTAGCTGCACAAGAATTACTGAGCAGCTTATTAAAGCACAGATTTATGGATCAAAATTCTAGGATATTCTGATTTAGGACTTGTGAAGTACGGCTCTAGAATTCATATACTTAAAACTTTATTTTGAATACATGGTATGTGAAACAATAAGGAAAAGTTTACTCCTATTCCCTGGCATCAGGCTCCGCTTTTCATACACTCCACTGTTAGCGATTTCCTGTGTATCTTCCCAGAAAACAATTTGCCTAAGTAAGCACATATGTATCCTTCGCTTAAAATGCACATCCACACATTAAACAACCATTTTAAATTTTTCTAATCTCATTTAATAACATATATTGGAAATAAAAGTTTTTGGTGCTTGTTCTTTTTTTGGTGGTGCTAGGGACCAAATCCAGAGCCTTATGAATATTACGTGAGTGCTCTACCACTGAGCTATACCCCCAGCCAGTATCTGTATTTCTTCAAGCATCCTAGATTTTTTTTTTTTTTTTTTTTTGGTACTGGGATCGAACTCATAACTGCGAGCTTGAAAGGCAGATGCTTATGCTGCTGAGCTAAATCCCCAGCCCCTCCTTGACATTCTGATGTGAAATATAGAAATCACTCACTAGCATATCGTAGAAAGATTAGGTTTGACTCACTATAACACATTAGAAGCCTAAGGCACTGAAAAGATATCCTCCAAAATATACTTCTCCAGGGTGTGATGGTACAGGTCTGTAATCCTGGCCTGTAATCTGAGAGCCTGAAGCAGAATCTCAAATTGGAGCTAGCCTGGACAATTTTGCAAGACCTTGTGTCGAAAAATAAAGGTTGGGGCTATAGCTCCGTGGTACAGTGCTTGGCTAGCATGCATATCGCCTTGGGTTCAATTCCAGGAGCTCCCACCTCCTTACTTCCTTGATCTCTGACCCCCTTTGCCAAAGAACAACTAACTCATTCTCCAATGTCTCCATAGAAGCCAAGAAACATCATTCAAACGGATGTTGCCAAAGCTGTTCAATATTCAATTCCTAGAATCCTCTCTTGTTAATTATTACCTGAAATTACAAAGCTGACAATTCCTAGGTAACGCAACACATTCTGGTATTTGGGTTGAAGAGAGGTTTGATCTCCACAATGAATAAGGGCTGATCTCCCCCAGCATTAAAGTAGTTAATGAAGCACAATCGAAATACTTCCTTTAGTCTTTGCTCATTACACCATCATCCAGTCCTCCCCCAGAAATCTTTTCTTAATATCTGGGCCAAAGCAATTAACTTAGAAACTGTTGGGAGAAGACCGTCTTGTTTTGGGCGAACTTGGTGTATTCCGAAGTTGGGACTCCCACTGACTTGCCTTGATCTCTACCTGGGAGTGCAGGCGACAGCTGGGCCCAATCTGCAACTCAACTCCCAACCCATCTACCTTGGGGACTGCAGAGGGAGTTCCCCTTTGGCGCGGAGGAAAGTTGTCTCCGAGGGACACCCGAGAATCTCCTCTGCAGTGTACCTTTCACCACGAGGGACACCGCGGGAGGCATCCTCAACTCCCGGCACCGCGCCGAGGCGCCGAGGGAGGAAGATGGGGGCGCCCGAGGCGAGGCCGAGAGCAGTCAGGACCCCTAGCTCCAAGGAGTCTGGAGGGCATGGTCCCTGTCAGAGGCCCCAGCAGGCGGAGGGCGTGAGTCCGCTATCCCTTCTCCCCAGATGAAAACCTAAAGGTGGGAAAGCGGGGCTTGGGGAGCCCAAGCCTCAGACCCTCACCTTCTCCACTTTCCCTCCATCCCCCTGGCCCCTGCGTCTCCTCCTTCGGCCCGCCCGCGCCCTCTTCCGCCTTGGCCCGCCTTTCTCCCCATCTGCCCTCTGCCCCGTCCCCTCACCCAGCATGATGGGGCTAAGCCGCCGGGCCAGGCCCTTGGACAGATCGTACACGTAGAGCTTCACTGGATACAGATGCGGCGACTCCATGGGGACCCGTGGCGGCAGCCACGATGGCCCTCGGGGACCCGGCAGCGGCTGGGACCTTCCCGTACCCGACGGAGGTGGGGAGAAGAGGGAGCGGGGTGGGGACCGAGCCCTGGCCCAGCCTGAGGGTCGGGGGAGAGGCGGCCCTGCGCTGCTCGCGACCCCAGCACCCGCAACCCGCAACGACTACTGTGAGGTGACAGAGCGGACCGGGAGGGTCCACACTGACGAGAGGGCGGGGGCGGGGACGTATTCTCGCGCATGTGTGTAAGGCCAAACGGGGAGGGGCTTCATGAAGGGGCGGGGCTTTCCCCAATAGACTTGTGCCGGGTTGTGGGAGCCGGCGCGTCAGCCAGATGGGAAGAAGGTGGTGCTGTGCGTAGTGACGTATGAAGCGTTTGCGGGGGAGCGCGAACGGCAGTTTGCGCGTGCGTGATGCTCTTTTATGAGCGTTGGTCGCTGAGGCTGAAGTAGGTCTCCCGTGTTCTGTGCGTGTTGCTTGCAGACCAGGACTGGCTTCGTCCTGCTTTGCCACTCAGTCTGGCGCGTTCCCTTAGCCTCCCGGGAGGCAGCGTCCGCCAGAACTGTGCAGCGCTGAGTAGGGGCAGTCGCTTGATCCCGCCGCTCGCGGGGGAGGCGATTTCCGGCTTCCGAGGCCTCCTAAGCTGAACTGCTGTGGGCGTGGCTGGCTGCGCAGGTAAGGGAAATTAGGGGGCTGAACGAAGAACGTGGTTCCGCTGGAGGACTAGGTTCGTAGGAGTGTAGATCGCGTTAGAGGCGGGATCCAAAATCGGGCTGCTCCAGCGCACAGTCCCAGCAGCCACCTTGGCTGCCGCAGGCTTTGAAGTGCCCGAAACGGCAGCTAAGGGGAAGCTGCTGCTAGAATGACCCCGACTCCCTGCCCCTCTGCACTCCAACAACCGAGAGCTCTCGAGGCATAAGGACCTATCCTCGTTAGTGTCTCCGAGCCTTTATAAGAGGCTCTCAAAAGAGCCTAAAAGATGAGATATTGTCTAGATTTATTACTGCTGGGCACTGTGGCGCACTCTGGTAATCCCAGGTACTCCGGAGGCCGAAGCAGGAGGATCGCAAGTTTGAAACTACCCTGCACAAGATAGCTTCTTGTCTAAAGAAGAAAAGTATTTGCTTGTTATCGCACCTTTTTTTCACTTAGCAGAAACCAGCATGTCAGGGTGGGAGTCTTACTATAAAACCGAGGGCGATGAAGAGGAAGAAGAGGAGGAGGATAGCCCTGACGCGGGTGGTGAGTGACTTTAACCTGTGGTGCTGCCTGTGTGTAGCAGCAATACCTTTCTTGCCGCTCTCTGTTGGGTGGCCTTTGCTATCTGGTGGCCCACCTTTCTTTCCCTACACAGTCTGAAATACTTCTCCACCTTTGATCTTTGCAGAGCCAGCCTAGGCTCATTCATTCTTATTATGTCTGGGACGTTTCTAGCCTTACATTTTTTTTGGTTACCAGTAGGTTGACATCTGTTGAACTCCAATAAATGAACCTTTTCGGGGGTATCCTTTGTCACCTTATGTGGCTCAGGTAAGACCCTTCCTTACTTAAGAAAGTAGTTTTACTCATTCCAGGACCTCTGTAAAAGTGCCTTATCCCTACAGTAACTGCAGCCATGGAAATGTAGACACTAGTGACACAGTTAAGGATAGACCTTAGGTTTTTTTTTTTTTTTTGAAAGAGTAGACCTTAGGTTTGGCAGGACAGTGACACAGAGGGCAAAGGAAGAGAAATGGATAGTATGTGTTGTCTATATTCCTGAGTGGAAAATTTTAAAGTATTTTTTAAAAAATGTTTTGTAGGACTGGGGATCTAGTTCAACGGCACAGTGCCTGCCTGGCAAGCATGAGGTCCTGAGTTCAATTCCTGGTAACAAAAATAAATAAAAATAATGGACACATGACTAAAAATGTTTCCTATCAAAATTGAGAGACATAGAAAATAAAAAATAAAACTTACTGTAATCTGTATATCTATCACCCTGATGTAACCACTACTGACATTTTGTATTTGTATTTTATTTTATTTTTTATATTTTTCACGTGCTAGGTGAGATCTCTACCACTGAGCTACATCTCCAGTCCTTTTTATTTTGAGACTGGTTCTTGCCAAGCTGTCTCAGTTGGGCCTGAACTTGCAATCCTCCTTACTCAGCCCGCTGAATAACTAGAATTACAGGTGTTCACCAACACACCTAACTGTCTTTTTAATTTTTGCATCAGAGTCTCATTTTCATAATGTTTCCTAGGTTGGTCTCAGACTGCTGGGCTCAGGAAATCCTTCTGTTTCAGCCTCTGTAGTAGGTAGGACTACAGGCCTAGCCACCATACCCAGCTTCATTTTGGCATTTTCAGTATTTCCTTCATGTGTCTTTCAGTCTTTATCTTTTTTTTTTTTAATTTTATTTTAACGGGGAGTAAAATTAAACACAACAACACAGAACAGAATGGGACATAAGAAAGCATAAATTTCAAAGCTAGACAACCAGAGATCTTCACTATCTATCATATTGTCTCTTGTTTTCTTCCAAATGGTTGTCCATATCTTTGCATATGGGGAACTCATACTAAATACCATAGCCAGTCTTTTCACAAGATGTGTAGTTCACTGGCTCCCACTTGCTAGGCGGGAGGATGGTCTTTATCTTTTAAGTACACACACGTGTGCACACACACATTTTCTTTGTATCTCATTTTTATTTTGTAATAATAATGCATGTACATTTCTCCCATTTTAATTTATACCACTCTTCAAAAAAGAATTTTTAGCATGTATTCTTTTTTTTTTTGGTACCGGGGATCGAACTCACAACCCCACAGGCAGGTGCTTATGCCACTGAGCTAAATCCCCAGCCCCGTTATCATGTATTCTTAATTTTGTGTTTTTTCTTATTGTGTCATAGGTATATCGTTATACACAGTTACATATATGTAGTCTTCATAACTTTTTTGGGGGGGTACCGGGGATTGAACTCACGACCTTGCACTTGTCAAGCAGGTGCTTATGCCTCTGAGCTAAATCCCCGGCCCCTATAATTGAGTTACTTTTTTTTTTTTTTTTGGTACCAGGGATTGAACTCATAACTGCGAGCTTGTAAGGAGGCGCTTATGCTGCTGAGCTAAATCCCCAGCCCCCATAACTTATTTTAAATGTCCTGTAATTCTGTTTCCTGTTGGGCATTTTAGTTATTTCCAATTTGTTGCTTTGGTTTTGGGGGAGTGGGTTTGTGACAGGGTCTTGCTATGTAATTCAAGCTGGGCCTGAAGTCACTGTATTGCCCAGGCTGACCTTGAATCAATTTATTGCTTTAGTAAATAACGTAGTAAATTTTGCACAAGGATTTTTCCATATCTTCTTAAGGTAGATTGCTAAGAGGTAGATTCACCTAGTTAAGATAGTTTTTGCTAAGATTTTTGACAGGTACAGTACTATTACTTTTTTTCTGAAAGGAAGCTCTAATTAAGTTTATTGTATTTAGAAGCAGCACTGTAGCTGGGTGTGGTGGCGCTTGTCTGTAATCTCAACTACTCAGGAGACTGAGGCAGGAGAATCACAAATCTGAGCCTAGGCTAGGCAATTTAGAGACTCTGTCTCAAACCAAAACAAGGTATGTTGGCGCCTGCCTGTAATGCCTGTAATGCCTGTAATGCCTGTAATGCTAGCACTCAGGAGGCTGAGGCAGGAGGATCACTGTGAGTTCTGTTGAGTTCAAGACCAGCCTGGGCTACAAAGTGAGCTCAAGGCTAGCTGGTACTGCATAGTGAGACTTTGTCTCAAAAAGACCAAAAAAAAAAAAAAAAAAACCCACACCCCAAAACAAGATAATGTGTTGTGTGCGGTACTCACTTATAACCCCAGCTACTTGGGAATTTGATGCAAGAGGATTCCAAGTGCAAGGCCTGTCTGGGCCATTTCGTGAGACTCTGTCTTCAAAATTTAAAAAGCTGGGGTGTAGCTCAGTGATAGAGAGCTAGAGAGCCCCTGGGTCAATCCCCAACACTGGGAGGTGGGGGAAACAGTGAAGAATTCAGTCAGCATAACTCAGAACGTAGGAAAGTTAAATGTATGTGTCAGATCATCCTGGTTCTTTAGCAGATAATTTATAACTGATAGAGGAATATCTGCAGACTAAGAGCCTCCCAAAACATCTCTTAAGTCAAAACTTTGACTTTTAATGTTTAATATTTAGGAATGTCATTGAATGATAAAATTATAAAGGAAAGGAAGTGACTGTCAGTAGTCAGGATAATAGTTACTTTGGGCTGAGCCGGGTATTGTAATTGGATGGCAATGTGGATGGGCTCTGGGGTGCTGCTGGCTTTAGTTGTGTAATTAAGCAGTTTTATTTCTGTTGCCTTCCCTGGGTGATGGTTTTAAGGGTATCTGCTTTATCATTCACTAGTTTATGCTGTCATTTTAGGGGCTTTTCTCTGTTTTGTGTGAGTGGTAAATACGAATGTTAAAATAAACATTCCCTTCTGGTTTTCACCCCTAGGAGAATATAAATACTCAGGAAGAGATAGTTTAATTTTTCTGGTGGATGCCTCGAGGGCCATGTTTGAATCTCAGGGTGAAAATGAACTGACTCCTTTTGACATGAGCATCCAGGTAAGATTTGCCTTTTCATTTGATTAACTATAAATCAACAACAACAAAAATATGAGCCCCACTTTTAAAAACACAGATTCTTTGGAAAGTTTGCAAATGTTGTGTGATGCTTAGCCTCTCAAGATGACTGCCTGTGATTGCAGTTGAAAAAGAAGTAGCGGGGTTAGCTGTGTTTGGTAATGCCAGCCTGTAATATCAGCAGCTCAGGAGCACAAGTCTGAAGCCAGCCTGGGCAACTTAATAGGACCCTGTTAAAAAGGAAAAAGGGCTGGGGATGTAGCTCAGTGACAGAGCACTCCTAGGTTTGATCTCCAGTACCACCTCCAACAAAAAATTTAAAAAAGTAATATTAGGTACCAGATGAATGAGACGTTTACAGATGAACACCAAGTATTTGATAAGAAAGCAATAAAAGAACTTTTTTTTTCGTACCAGGGATTGAACTCATGACCTTGCGCTTGCCAGGCAGGCGCTTACACCACTGAGCTAAATCCCTGGCCCCTAAAAGAACATTTTCTAAAGTTCTCTTTTAGTTTCTTTTTCTCATTTTCTTCTTTCTTTATTTATTTTGGTACCAGGAATTGAGCTCAGAGCCTCGCACTTGCCAGGCAGGTGCTGTGCTACTGAGGCTGAGTTACACCTCGGCCCTTCTTGCACAGATCATGTTAACTACTGAATCATTCCAGATGTATTGCTAGGCTGGATGTGGTGGTGCATGCCTGTTATCCCAGAGAGGCTGAAGCAGGAGGAAACCCCAGAGTTTGAACCCTGTCTCCAAAAAATGAATTAAAAAAAATTTGTTTTTGGATCAAACAGAGGTTTATTTTCATTACAATTCTTAGAATTTAGAAAGAGCCCTCACCAAATTCTTGTAAAAGCTTGTAGACAGCTCAGTGAGTAGATTACAGTATTTGCAAAAATGACTACTTGCTGTGCAGGTTATTGTAAGTAATCATAATACAAATTTTGCATTTAAGGATAGACATTTCAAACCTACCTGGGCAACTTAGCTACTTAGTGACACTGTCTCAAAATAAAAAAATAGAAAAGGACTGGGATGTAGCTCAGTGTGGAGGCCCTAGGATCAATCTCCAACACTGGAAGAAGAGGAAAAAGACTTCTGTGAAGGAAGGCCGGGCCAGGGCTCAGGCAGGATATAGATATATAAAGTTCACCACAGTCGGTTTATTCCTCAGCTTTGAGGGCTCAGAAACTTAATTTTGGCTGTGGCCCCAGAATTAACAAGGCTGCCCCAGATGACCAAGACTTTGGAGGCCTCATTTTCCAGATGCTGCTGTTAGTTAGTTTGCTTGTTTGTTGATTTATTTATTTGGTACTGAGGATTGAACTAATGACCTTGCACTTGCAAGGCAGGCACTTATGCCATGGAGCTAAATCCTTGGCTCTGCCATTAGTTTAGATGAGCAGACCTTTCCTGTGACCACAAAATTGTTGTTTTTAGCTGTGTAGTTGAGCAATTTTATTTGAAGGGTCTAATTAATAGTTACTGACTTGGCTGGAATATAGCTCAGCAGCACAGCATCTGCCTGGCAAGCACAAAGTCCCGAGTTCCATTCCCAGTACAAAACAAACAAAAAAACGAGAACAGTTACCGACTTGTCCTCAGGTCATATCTACTTCCTGTTAACCCTTGTAGTTGTTAATACTTGAGGAAAGATTGCATAGGTGACTTGTCCAAACTCAGCCAGTTAAGTAATATCAGTGGGACTCAACTTAGTTTCCAGTTCCAGAGTTGGGCTTTTTTTGCTCCCATAGGTCAGTCTCCTGCTTTTGAATATACAGATTTGTCCTTCTCTGGCCTCTTGTGGTAGAGACTTTATATGGCACTTTGCTTTTTTTTTTTTTTTTTTTTTAAGGAGATTGAACCCAGGGCCTTCACATTGAGCTACTTTCTCAACCATTTTTAAAGTTTTTATTTTGAGGTAGGGTTTCCCTGAGTTGGTAAGTTGCCTCGGCTGGGCTTGAACTGTTGATCCTTCTGCCTCAGCCTCCCAGAGTGCTTGGCTACACGTGTGTGCCAGAATGCCCAACTTTGCCTTTTGTTGTAACTTGATAAGTATGTTTATATGTCCATCACTGTCACTGACTTGAGTTTCCTGAAGGTCGGGAGTCATGTTTTATTCTAGAGCCATGTACAGATTTAGCTAACACATGCTGAGCACTTTTTTTTTTTTTTTTGGTACTGGGGATCGAACTCATGACCTCGCGCTTGCCAGGCAGGCGCTTAAGCCACTGAGCTAAATCCCCGGCCCTATATGCTGAGCACTTATATACCAGGCACTTAGAGAACTGAAGTTGGGTGTTAAGTAAATATTTGTTGAT